>JADRCD010174176.1:12057-33798 GCA_019843815.1 Montemys delectorum | reverse complement strand
TACAGTTGTAAGCTACCAGGAACTGGAGTTACAGTTGTAAGCTACCATGTAGGCGCTGACCATTGAACCCAAGTACTGGGCAAGAGTAGCCAACACTCTTAATCATTGAGCCACCTCTCTACCCTCTTTTGTTCTACCTTTATATAGGTTCTGGGGATCAAACTCAAAACACCTTTACCCACTGACCCATCTCACAGTCCCTACCCACCACCCTGTTTTTTTAGACTGGCTGGCCATGTATCCCAGACCTGCCTCCGACTTGTTATGCAGTCAGAGTTGGTCTTGAATTCTTAGTCTTCTGCCTATATCTACTAGTTGCTACAATTACAAGCATGTGCCACCATGCCTCGCTAATATTTTAATTGCTTGACTAGATTTAAACATCACAAGATTTTACAGAGTATAATGTAGCATTTTGGTTTCTATTAATAAGCTGGAGGGTTCTTGTTGTTGTCTGGGACCTCTCCCTCAAAGCTGCACAGCATTTATGTGTACCCAAAGCACTTTGCTGTTGGCAGGCCTATCATCTGAACATAGTGCTATTCCTTCCCTGTGCAGCTATCTCATCATCTCTTCCCTGTGCCGCCCCAGAAAGCATTTGAGTTTGCTGGAGTGGTCAAGACATTCAGAAGACGGATTCAAAGCTTCTCTCCCCAGGTTATTTGCTACAGGGTTAGCAGTAGTGAATGGTGGTAGCTGGCAGAAATGCCCTGCAGGTTGTTCTTTCCAGTGTTCAAGGTCATTGCCAACATAATCCTAACTAGCATAGCATAACCTGTAAGGAAACTCCCAAGTGAGCAGGAGCTCGGAGCTTGTATGCTCCCATAGTAGCTGTTAATGGAAGTCCACGCATATCCTCTAAGTCCCAAGGGCCAGTCTTACCTAAGACCCATCAGCTCTGTGGTGTCTCTGGGTCACTTCATGAGGCCAACCCAGGGGTTCTTTTGTCCCTTTCCCTCATGAAGTCCCTCAAGGTGCTTACCCCATTTAATCTTCTCAGTCTGAGAAGTATCTTCACAATTTTCACAGATACTGCACGATGCCTTCTAAAATAAGGATTTTGTCTTTAATATCTCTTGACAGGCTGTCTAGCTGCTATGTACAAAGTAGATAATTTCTGCTGGTGGTAAAGAAGAGCTGCCAAGGATAAACTGAATATGCCTTGCAGATTCTTCTAGTTTGTGCTTTTTGGCAGAGGTTTGGTGAAACTCATGGAAGGAAAGAGTGCAAGTGGCAATTAAGAATGAAGCAGTCCTTGCTGGGCGGTGGTGGTGCACGCCTTTAATCCCAGCACTTGGGGAGGCAGAGGCAAGCGGATTTCTGAGTTCAAGGCCAGCCTGGTCTACAGAGTGAGTTCCAGAACAGCCAGGGCTACACAGAGAAACCCTGTCTTGAAAAACAAAAACAAAACAAAACAAAAAAAGAATAAAGCAGTCCTCGAGGTGGTGGTGTACACATTTAATCCCAGCTCGGAGCAGGCAGAGGCAGGGAGATCTGAGTTCAAGGCTAGCCTGATCCACAGATCCAGTTCTAGGACAGCCAGGGCTATGCAGAAAAACTTTGTCTTACAAAACAACAACAACAAAAAAAAGGGCAAGGGGCTACTCTTTGGAATGAGAGATGGCTCAGTGGTTAAGAGTACTCTTCTAGAGGAGCTGGGGCATCTGATGCCCACTGCTGACCCCTATGGGCTCTGTGTACATTTAACGCATAGACATAGATGTAAGCAAAATGCACAAACATACAAGATTTTTTAAAAAAATTTAAAAAAGAATGGTGTTTTTCTCTCCACATTCTCCCACAAATCTGATAGCAGCTAGTCTTATGTCACCCAGCTCTGTTATTTCCTCCTCTGGCCACAGATCCTCTGCAAATTCTTTTTTGTCCTGTTCGGGCCTCTCAGTGTCATCTTGGTTTGCAGCTGAATTGAGAGATGTGTGGCATATGTCACATTGCCTGAGAGCCCTCTTGTCACCCTGGGTTTTTGGCAGAAATTTGTTGTTCTCATCTGTGCCCACCTTCCACATTGGTCAGCACATGCTAAGTTTCAGGGTTGGCCCTGTCCCTTAGTTTGTTAGGCCAAGTTTCTAGAGTCAGGGCTCAAAGACCTGACAATGCCAGAGTTCCCTGAGTGCATTGTGGAGACAGTTGGGAGCATTTTTGCCTCAGGTCCTGGTCCAGAGGAAGTGCTGGGTAGGCTGTAGGATTCCTGCCCCTGCTGGCCTCTTGACTTCTTACAAGAGATGCAACCTTTATCATGGTTTTCTCTTTTGCAAACTGTCATCCCTGTTGCTTGGGTTCTGGGACTGAATCTACTTAAATGGTAACTGCTGGCCACCTTTGAGTGTTTCTGATACATTTTGGTCCTCCCTAAGGACTTATTTCTAATGAGCGCTCAGGTGATGCTGCTATTGCTGCTGTTGAAGCAGCTGGCAAAGTATGCGTTTATCCCAAGCATGTAGGCTAACCTATGGGTTCTCCCCTGCCTTGTGAGGGAGTTCTCTCTTACATGCATCACCCACTGCCCATCCCTATCCCCTCACTTTCTTTATCTGGACCTTAGATGCCAAAGGAGATGATTCTAGTGCCTTTCAGTTTGAAGCCTTGGTTTCTTAGAGAGGTTTATTTTACCTATTCTCCCCAAGAAAGACTGTGGTTGAGTGACTGACAGAACCATCAAACATTGACTCTGTTCTCTGAAATGCTCAAGATTCCCCACAACAGTTGTCAGTCTGTGTTGGAACTTTATTGTCCCAAGTGGCCTGAACTCAGGGACCCCGTGTAGTGGTGGAATTCTTTTACCTGAGCTTCTGGAAGTGAAAGACCCTATATTGGCTGGAGAATGGAGGTCTAGAGCCAAGAAGGTATGTGCTTGAGACCATGCAGTGCAGCCAGTGCTTGGACTGAAGGTGGCTGTGGAGGTTTAGTGCTTGCTGAGATTGACAGCTGAAAACCAAGTGGAGTAAGTAGGAAATCATGGCCAGCCTGTGTACACTGAAAAGGGTGAACTAGCTGGCAGGCAGCAGGGAGTCACTTTACCTTCTTGTCAGTTAAAAAAAAAATAGTGTGTGTGTGGGATAAGCACACATCCCACAGTGTGTTTGTGAGAGCTTGAGGACAACTTTACAGAGTTGGTTCTCCCCTTCCTCTTTATGTGGGTTCTAGGAATTGAACTCGGGTCACCATTCTTATGTAGTGAGTGCTTTTATTCACTGAGCCAGCTCATTCAGTTCTGCTTTATAAAGGAGTCCCTCCTTCTCTCCTTCCCTCCCTCCCTCCCTCCTTCCCTCCCTCCCTCCCTCCTTCTTTCCTCCCTCTCTCCCTCCCTCCCTCGCTCCCTCCTTTCTTCCCTTTCTTTCTTCCTTCCTTCTTTCCTTGCTTTCCTGTTCCTTAAAGAGCTGGAAGATACTAGTTTAGTCGAAGTTGGAACAACTCCCCTTTGCTGTCCTAGGCCCTGCCCTCTGCTTCCAGCCCCCAGCAGCTGTGGCACGTTGGCCCTTGTGCTTTCATAGCTATAAGAACGCGTGGAGAGCGCGTGCTCTGCACATGGCTTGAGCACAAATTTATGACTGTGGTGTTTGAGACCATCGTGATGTTCTCATATGGGGCTCTGTGTGGCCACTCTCTTTCCCCAAGGGAGAGCACAATTGGCGTATTGTCTGTGGTGTGATGGGTGAGCCATGTGGATCAACATGGGATTGCTGTGCTGGAAGATGGGAATAGCTGTTTTGCAGCTTTTGAGTCCTTATGTGGCTATTGTATGAAAGGGGGAGTTTTGGAGACGCTCCCAGGATCCTCTGGGTCACCTGACTTTGTTCAGTTGAGTACACCACAGCCTTGAAGCTCAGGTCATTTGTCTGGAAGTGTATGGAAGAAGCAAGCTGGGGTCTGGTGGGCAGACTGCAAGTTAGGGCAGAACAAAGTAATGAGAGTGGGTGGCACCCTGGCCACCCTGTGAAGTGGGCACCTCTCTGGGCCTCATGAGGAATGCTGGTATGAGCCTTGCCTGCCTAAAGCTAAGAGAGAGCCCTCAATTCCTAGCTTCTCTGCAGCTTGCCAGATAGAGTGTCAGACATGTTACTTGGTGGCTTCCTCTTAGAATGTTCTGAGCCAAACACTGACTGTTGAATTCCTATCCATCTGTATATCCCAACACTCGTACCACCTTTTCCAGGAAGTCCCAGCACTTTACCTCTCTTCTAGGGATTATTGGCTCATCCCTCAGTGCCGGACACTCATCCTGTTGCATTTATTACGCCTGTAGTTGTCCTGTGTGAACATTAAGTTCCCAGCACAGTTAGTCCAGTGAGGGTTGGATTTGGGACAGGACTCTGATGCCAGGATGAAATAATGAAGGAGGAGACATAGGAAGGGTGTGTGCAGGATCTGCCTGTGCAGTTGGAGTCACCCAGAATGCAGCAGCACATAAGTGCTTGACTCCTCAGGATAGCCCTGCCCCTTGGCCCTCTGTACTTGTTAGAGTGGAGCTCCTACAAAGGACTCTCTCTGGCCCAAGGCTAGCCTGTAAACACTGCCTTACCTCTGCTCTGGCTTCAGTCAGCATTTTCTAAAAGCTGAACATACAGGAAACAAATTTGGGGCAGGTCTCTGTGCTCTAGGATTGCCTATGACTAGGTGTGAGCAGGCCTTTAGCTGTAGAAGCCCAAGACTCTGTCCAGTTGTAGAAGGTTCTGTGGGGGATGTGTGTGTGTGTGTGTGTGTGGCGGGGGACGGGTTAGCTAGCCAGCAGGTATTCTGATTAGTCTTGTGTTTTTATCTTAGACAGCCAGTAGGCATTCTGACCTGGCTCTTCTGCTGTGCTGCCAGGGCTTCAAGCTCAGTCTTCTGTGAGTGAGGAGGCTGAAGGGTTTGAGTTAGTGTTAATAACACTATTTGAGCAGGGCAGTGGTGGTGCATGCCTTTAATCCCAGCACTTGGGAGGCAGAGACAGGTGAATTTCTAAGTTTGAGGCCAGCCTAGTCTACAGAGTGAGTTCCAGGACAGCCAGGGCTACACAGAGAAACCCTGTCTTGCAAAACTAAAAACCAAACCAAAAAACAAACAAACAAACAAAAAACTCCACTATTTGATAATGTAGAAACCTCCACAAGCAAGAGGCATCTCAGCGCTTTTGGGCAGCAAAGCTGAGACTTGACATGGAATGGTGAGTGTGGTGTTCACCATTTCTAAAAACACAAAACCAAATCAGGTTGTGCCTTGTAGCCCAGGGGGCCCTTCAGCTCCTAGTGTTCCTCCTGCTGCCACTTCCCAAGGACTCAGATTCACAGTCAGGCCTTACCACCATTGGCCTTGTTTCTCTCCAGCAGACATCTTCCAAGTAGCCCTGCCTGCCAGGTAGTGTGGCTGAGACTGACTTAAGGTAGGTTTGTGCCCTCTAGAAGCTCGCAGGTAAATTTGTTTGAAGCCCAGAGTGATACAGAGCCTGAGGGCCTGTCTCAGGGTAGAGGGGCTTCCTATAGTTGGAGGAATGAGCTCAAAGGTGGTGAGTTTGGAGTCAAAGAGGAAAGAGGGTAAGCAAGTCCCAGCCGGACAGTGAGCAGAGGTCTCAAGGCATGAAACAATAAAGAGTATTTAGGGGCTCTAGGGGCTTCCTATGTTTTAAATGACAGCAGCGTGTGTACATAGCACCAGCTCAGCTCTGAAAAGCAGTCTGGACCCCCCCCCCCCCCCCCGGCCATGTCCTATTCTTGTTAACCTGGCATGTGCAAGCCATTCTGTAAAGCTGGTAAGCTTCTGCATTCTTTTTATATATGTGGGCATGAGTATGCATGTGTGCATGTGTATGGAGTCTAGTGATAGGCATAGACTACCTCTAATCACTGCTCCACCTTATGCTTCTTGGGTTGTTTTTAGACAGTCTGTCATTGAACCTAGAGCTTGCAGACTGGCTGGGCAGTGAGCCCCAGTGTCTCCCTTTTTCTATAACCCTTTTCTGACCCTGCGCTAAGGTATACTTAGCACATACTGCAGTACCTTATTCTTTACATAGGTATTAGGGTTCTAAATTCAGGTTCTCATGCTTGCATGCCAAACACTTTACTGACTAAACCATCTCCATAGCCCTTATATTTTATTTATATTAGCTTCTAAAAATGTTCTGTAGTTTTGCCTAGATCAATACACAAAAGGGCATTCCTTGGTGAGTGTCCTGCCCCTGGATCCCCATTTGTCCTCCCTGTGGACAGCTGATGTTAGTTCTTTTATATCCTTTGAGACTCCTGTCCATTAGTACAGTATCCAGTTTCTCCCCAATGGGAGCTGCTGTGCCCATTCTTCCCTTTCCCTCCTTTTGACTTGGTGCTGTCTGGAAGGTGTTCCATTGAGACAGCTGTATTCTCATAGCCCTCTGCTTGTTCATGCTGCTCCTTCTGTTAAGTGGTCAGGGTACTTCCCAACCTGGCAGCACCACGTGGCAGCACCACATGGCAGGCCTGTGTAGTTTGCACATGCGTAGGACTGTCTGTAGGATGGATGAATAAGCACTCAAGGCTCCTGTGGTTCACAGGGACATCAGGAAGGGTAACAGCAGTGTGGGACTAGGACACTGGCGAATTGTTCCCATGTATCTCAAGGTGGACCTGCTCCTCTCTGCGGCAGTTGGCTTCTGCTGAGTTTTAGAGGAAGCAGTTTCGTTACTTAGCTGCCTTTGTGATTTCTCTGCAGAGGGGCCCAAGCCCCTGTGTGGGCTCTCAGAGAATGAGGCTTATCCAGGGGTGTGGTCATTATTGCTCAAAGACTTCTGTACTGACTCTGACCCTTGGGCCACACCCAGTAGTAGCAGGCATGACCAGGCCAGCCAGCCCTGCCCTGCGGGACCTCAAGTAGGCATATGCTCCTTCTGGGTACTTGATAGATTTGTGCCACATGAACATCACAGCTGTGGTGCTTGTTTGCCAGTTTGTTAATAAGTCAAGTGTACAAGGGCCTGCTCAGGCAGAGGACATGTAAGGGTGTGGGAGGGAGCCATCCGAGAAGGCTTT
Source organism: Montemys delectorum (assembly GCA_019843815.1). NCBI lineage: Eukaryota > Metazoa > Chordata > Mammalia > Rodentia > Muridae > Montemys > Montemys delectorum. The sequence continues at coordinate 26,797 of JADRCD010174176.1, read as the reverse complement.
GTAATCTCTACAGCACTGTGGTGCGAGGTTTTGGACCTCAAGGAGTTCAGGTTTATTACACTCTTTGTTATTAAGCATGGACTTTCCCTTTTTTAATTTATTTTTATGAGTACACTGTAGCTGTACAGATGGCCGTGAGCCATTGTGTGTGACTGATGTTGAACTCAGGACCTCTGCCAGCCCCCGTTTGCTCTGTCATAATTTACTGCAGCTGTCTTCAAACGCACCAGAAGAGGGCGTCCGATCTCATTACGGGTGGTTGTGAGCCACGGTTGCTGGGATCCGAACTCAGGACCTTCGGAAGAGTAGTCAGTGCAGTCAGTGCTCTTACCCGCTGAGCCATCTCACCAGCCCGGACTTTCTCTTTTTAAAATTATTTTACGTGTGCGTGTGTGCGTGCATGTGTGTGTATGTGTGTGGTGTATATGTGTGTGTGTGGTGTGTAAGTGTGTGTATGTGGTGTGTGTGTGTGATTGGTATGTGGTGTGTATGTGCGTATGGTGTGTGTGTGTGTGTGTGTGTGTGTGTGTGGTGTTTGGTGTGTGGTATGTGTGTATGTGTGGTGTGTGTATGTGTGTGTGTGTGGTGTGTATATATATATGTGTATGTGTGGTGTGTAAGTGTGTGTATATGTGGTGTGTATGTGTGTATGGTGTGTGTGTATGTGTGTGGTGTTTGGTGTGTGGTGTGTGTGGTATGTGTATGTATGTGTGTGTGTGTGTGTGTCTATATGTGTGTCTATGTGTGTGTGATCAGAGGTCAACCTTGGGTGTTGTTACTCAGCAGTCACCCACTTTAGTTTTTGAGACGAGATCCCTCCTTGAGTCCTGGAGCTCACTGATTTAACTAACTTGGGCAGTGAGCCCCGAGAATTCACCTTGCTCAGCCTCTTCGAGACTGAAATTACAAGTGCACACCACTGTGTGCAGATGTTTTAACCAGATGTTGGGAATCATACTCCAGCCCCCCACCTTGTTTTCTGAGAAAGTCTTTTCTCCTGGGACCTGGAGCTTGCCAATTAGGCTGGGCTGGCTGGCCAGTGAGCCCTAGGGATCTGTTGTTCCTACCTCACCAGAGATGAGATTACAGACCCGTCACCACCCACAGCCTTCTGTGTGTTCTAAGGGCTCAGTCTCAGGTCTGCTTGCTCTTGTGGTAGGCATTTACTGTTGGAGCATGTCCTCAGCCCCTCAGATGGGAGCTTTCCCTCTGAGTGATTGCATTTACTCACCCATCATCAATCATCCCTGAGTCCCACTTCCTGGAGCAGAGATTGTGGTTCTGATTGGCTGTCTTCTACCTTACCACAATCCCAGCACACCCAAAATACTCGCTCAGTAAGCTTGGTTGTATCAGCTGATACACTTACTGATCAGATAGACTTTCCAGGACCTCCATATACCATTGACTAAGCATGGATTTTGTGCCTAAGTGTCAGGTTCTCACCTGTCCTTATCTCTTAAATTTCATTTGTTCTCACCTCATTTGTGGTTAACTGTGATATCATTATTTAAAGGAGTTATTATTTATATGCAGATGTTGTGAGCCTACTTGAGTTTTTTTTTTATTCACTGTGGGTATGCAAGAGCCCTTGGAGGCCTGAACTAGGTATCAGGTATTCCTTGGAACTGGAGTTAAAGATTATGAGCCACTATGTGGGTCCTGGGAACCAAACTTGGATCTTCTGCAAGAGCAGTAAATGCTCCTAACCATTGAACCATCTCTCCAACCCCTGACATTATTTTTAAGTCTGAGAGCGTGAAACACCTCCCTAGCCTGGCTCATGATTCAGACTAGCAATGTTGGTGGTTTGTGGAGCTGTCCTCTTCCATATGGCTACATGTCTGAGCTACTTACTTGGTTTGGGGGCTGCGTGGAGGTGGAGTGTTCAGAGCCTGCAGTGAGCCTTGCTGCTGACGCACTGAGTGGGCTTCCTGAGAGCAAGGACATCTGCACCAAAACCTGGTTCCGATGGTGCTGCTGGGGGATGGCGGCAACAACGTAATAAGTACACTGGCCGCTGGAGGCCTTGGCTGTTTGTCAGCACTTTAGGGTATGTTTTGGACAAACAGTAGAGCAAATTTCTGTTTCTTCTGGGGCATAGGTTATTTTTGATGAGGAAGATGGTGTACTCATCTTTAGGAATTGGTTAACTCTGTCAGGGTCCTTTTAATCTCTAGAGATGTGCAGAGATTGGTTTGAAGCTTGAAAGAGGCTAGATAGCTTCCCAAGATGCCTTGCTTCTAGACTGGGTGATTGGTTGGCTAGGTTGTTTCCCCTTTAGCTAGCCACAGATTTCGCCCCCAGGGCTATACACTCATCCTTTACTGGCGACTTGATGTAGAAGGAAGTGGAAAAGAATGTGCAAATGAGATACTTACCCTTTCTTCTGACTCTATACCCTGTCAAACATAGAAAGGAAAACCTGGTGAGCAGCTGCTCCTCCAAATTTCTCTTGTTAATTCCATTCAGTAGACTAAATACCTGGACTGAGCTTAGAATTAAGACTTAGTGAAGCCTTTAGTGGGAGTCTCTTCTCTATCTAAAAATGCCAGAGTCCAGTGATATTTTGATCTGTCTGCTGACAGATGGTTGCTGTTGTACATAGAGGTTCCTCATGCTGTGATGCTGCAGCCAGTGCTGAAGTGGGCTTCCTGGAGTTCATCCTGCCTTTGGAACCCTCCCATCTTGGGGACCAGATGGATGGTTCTGGCAGTGTGACCCAAGACGACTGCTACTTTAGTGATTCTTGTCTGCCATGGACAGACCTGCTGGACAGCTCTGAGCCTCTCAGATGTTGTTTTGGCAGCTGATGGTGTTCTTGAACTTGAAGTTGCTGTGATATAGGATAGAGGAGAAAAGACAGAAAACTCAAGTGTGATTGGTTACTCTGATTAATTTCTGTACCAACTCTGCAAAATAGATTGGGTCTGACACCACCTGATCAGGAAAGGGAAGTCTTGAAGTGTGCGCTGAGGTCAGGATGTACTTTCTGTGTGGGTGGCCTTTGTGTCTATTGTGCCTCTTTCAGAGCTCAGAGATCCCTTCCCAGTATTACCTCCAGTGTATTGCACACAAAATAGGTGTGATCCTGGTTTGGATGAGAATGTTGGATCCAGTCATCATGCTGCCATCTTGGGCAGTGCCCTAAGTGACAGTGGTTAAAAGGTTATCTCTGCTTAGTGCCTCAGCCTTGGGTCTGCTACAAGCACAGGGGTAGCAGTCATGCTTTTCCTTGTTTGGCTGATCACTGAAGCCATACTGTTAGGAAAACTGCGGTGTACCCTGGGCTGAGGTGGGTTGGCCTACAAGAAGGAAAGAACATTTCTACAGAAGGACCCTACACCTCATAAGCATTTCCTGAGCTGAGGAGACGGCTGAGTGGGTAAAGTACATGCAAATGTGAGGAGCTGAGTTTAGATCTCTAAAACTACTTAAAGCCAGCGCAATAGTGCATATCATCAATCCCAGGGCTCCCAAGGTGAGATGGGAGAATCCCTAGAAGCTTATGTGCCAGCTAGCTTGGAGTATACAGTTATGAACAGTAGGAGATCCTGTCTGAAACCAGGAAGCATGTAAAGACCAACACTCAAAGTTGTCACCTGACCCCCCCCCATGTCATGACATGCATGTACCTGCATTGTCACACATTAATGTGCATACACACATATGTACGCAGGCTGGCTTTTTGTTGTTATTGTCAAGTTTTATAAGGGAAGAGAAGGAAACTCTTGTCCTGGGAAGTGTCAGAACTGGCCAATGGCTAATTTGTTCTTTTCTCAAGAAACTCTAATAATTCAGAAGGCTCTAGCCTTCATCAAAATATGCTATTGTGTGTATGTCACATTTTGGGCCCTGTGGCAGCCAATGAGGATTTGGCTTTTGCTATTGACCTGTTTCCTGAGGCCTTGAACACTGTCTATCAGCTGGGAGTGGTACAAGGATAGTGGAACTGAACACACCCCAGTATACTGTTTGTTCTGGGACCAGTGTGGGATTCCCATGTGCATGTAACTGGTAAGGAAACTGTGGCTCAAAGAGGCATAGAGCCACATATCAGCTATGTACCTGTATTTGGATTTCTGATAGAGTTAGTCTGACCCAACCGCCCATGTGTCAGGTGAGGGCGACTAGGCTTGAAGGGAAGTGACTTGGCAGATAAGGCGTTGCTGGTCAGTGAGCGGCAATGCTAGGGCCAGAGTCCACACTTCCCAAGCCCTGTCCCACTCTCACAGTCCACATGGCCTCTTGTCTGAGTGCCTCCATTTTTAGTTTTGTCTTTAATTTTTTTAACCCCTCACCTCTTTTGTAAATCATGGATTGATTAAATTTGGTATAGTAGAAATAGATCTGACTGATGAGCAGGTAGGTCACGATTGTCTTAGGCTAAGTGGCTTAACATTGCTGTAGCTTATCCTTAGAACCTTGCCCTGTCACAATCCTGTTCTGTCCATTCCACTCTTCATCCTGGCTTGGAGGAGAAGGTGCTGTATAGCTCCATGCTGTCAGTAAGTACTAGTTTCCCTGTGGCCTGTTCCCATTTCCTTCCTTTTGAGATGGCTTAGCACACTCTAGGCTGCAGCAAGTTCTCTGACATGGTGAGTGGTGAGAACTGGAGGAGTGCACATAGGAACCCATCCATCTCTTTGTTATTCCTCATTGATAAACAAGCTCTTAACAGGCCACAAGTACTGTTGGTCTCAGTATCAAGACACAACATGGGCCCTCTTGTTCCCATGTGCAGATTTGTTCTGCTCTCCATCCCAACATACCTGTGTCTTGAAATAATGTCATTCCCTTCCCTCTGGAAATGTTTGCTTAAGAAGAACAGAAAATCCCTGTGACAGTGAGCCAGTGATTGGAATGTCCTAGAAAACTTAATTTACTATTGTGTTTTGTTTCCTCCCCTTTATTAAGAGGGGTAAGGGGGAAGCATAGGCCAGCTCCCTTCTAAAATCTATGCACTGTAACTTCCAGGCCTTCCTCAAATATGAGACTCCAGTGGACTTTGATTATCCGAAATTCTGGGTCAGGAAGCATGTATGTATTCATCCCATGACTGAAGAGAACAGCATTTATGAGACACCTCTTCCTGAAGCAGGCACAAGGGTTAGGGAGGCATCCTTCTTCACTTAAGATGCTTTGCAATTGCAGGAAGGAAATACCCCTCATACCTTGTCTGCCCAGCGTCAGCAGTGCAGAGACAGCATTTTTTATTTTTAGCCAGTTAGCAAGGATTTAGTAAGTGTCTGCTCTCTGACGTGTGCTAAGGGTTTCGGTAGATCTAGGTGTATTTCCATGTTTGGACATTATTTCCTAACCTTACACCTGAGATCACTAGAACACGGTTTTTATGCATTGCCGTGTGTATTAGCAAAATAGTATAAGCTGTCCAGGGCCACATGGCTCACCTTGGACTGACCTTGGAAGTTCGGCTGTAAGACTTTCCAGCTTTCTAATGCTGATCCTCAGCCTTGATTAGCAGATAGACATTGATGAGGCTCCCACTGTGTGGCTCTGTACTGAGTTTGAGGATAACTAAAGCAGGACCACACCTAAGTTGCACACATTACACGTGAACTTTGAGAGAAGGGTAGAGTGTGCTGTGGTAGGCATACAGTGGGGGACATAGGTTCAGGGGGCACTGGGAAGGTGGATGAGCACAGATTCTGGCTGGAGTAGTATAACTCCCTCCATGCCTGGGACATGTGACCTTCTGTATGCTCTTAGCTGAGCTGTGCAGGTAAAGATGAAAAGTGATGGCTTTGTATCCCTCTTTCACGTTCAAGGCAGCCCTCACCTGTTGGTTCCTGCTGCCTGCTGTGTGGCCTGTGCTGCTGTGTCGACCTTTATTCTAGAGGACTGGTACTTGCCCTAGATTTTTTAAGAAGAGCTGCCTTCAAGAGAAATATGCACCATTTCTGAGTTACAGCAGTGTGTGTGTTTTTGTGCCTGTAAACGTGTGTGTATGGGTATGTGCATGTGCACACAGGTAGGTATAGGTGTGTATGTAGCTGTGTGCATGCCTGTGTGCGTTCATGCATGCATGCATTCATGCATGTGTACATTAAGACGGGGTCTCTCTAATTAGCCAGAACTTGCCAAGCAGGCTAGGGTGGCTGGTGTGCCCGAGGGGATCCTCTTGCCTCTGCTTCCCTAGTGCTGGGACTATGGGGTTTTCTTTTCTTTTCTTTCTTTCTTTGTTTCTTTCTTTTTCAAGTAAGTTCTGGAAATTTAACTCAGTTCTTCCTGGTTGCAAGGCAAGCACTTTACTGACGGAGCCATTTCCATAGAGTCTAGTAAATATGACAGCCTTTGGAGTTCAAGCAGCTATAAATTGAAGCTTTGTGTTTAGTAGATCTAAGTTGAGGCTTTTCAAATAGGTAAGGTCCAAGTTTAATGAGAGACCTTGTCTCAAAAAATAATGTGCACACATACCACACCCCCCCCACACACACACCCCACATATACACAAACACATACACAGGCATCACAGATACACATAGGTAGCTTTTCGTGAATACTGTTTCCATTGTGGGGTTTTCTTAAATCAGCATTGGTACCGAGCATATCCTTAATATTAAATTCTGACTACAGAGGTTTGTGTTTGTCTCTTTTCTTCCTATCTTTCCTAATCAATCTTTCATGAGTACTGAGGAGCCTGGGCTGAATTGAAGTGTGTACAGTGGTGGGGCTACACATTGTCAGGACCTTGCTTAGGCTGAAACTGCAGTATCTTTCTTGGTCTAGAAGGTAGCACTCTGGATGAAGTCCCTAGGCAGCTTTTTAATGCTCATCCTTCAAACATAGGTGGCTTAGTTCTACCATCATAAGGAAGGGCACCCCACAGATGCAGCTAGGGAGCAGGCCCTGCAGGACCCAGCCACCTCAGCTCTGCTCACGCTTCTCACTTGTTATAGAATCTGATAGAAGATGGTGTGATCATGGAGACATGCACTCCCCCAGATGTTCATAAGTTTGTTCCTGGATCCTCTCTCCAGATGACTTGTCACGAAAGCTTCAGTGTGCATAAGACCTTCACAAAGACCTTATGGTCTTGCCGTCCCCTCCTGCTTCCTTTGCTTAATGAGAGGGGAAGTGGAAAGCTAAGACACTGTCAGGAAAATCAGTGCCTGTGGCCAAGTCTACACTTAGGTTCCAGTCAGGGTTCTGTTTTTAAGACACTGAGATACTGCTGCCTGTACAACCACACAGACTGAATAAAGATGTTAAAAGGAGGAAACGTTCAGTTGTCCTGGAAATTTCCAGTGTGGTCAGTTTCTTTTAAAGGAATTACCTTTCAAAGTAGATGATGGACACCTTCCCTCGGTGAACTCTTGCAGTCTTAAGATTCATGTGGAATTGTGTAGTTTGCAGAGCTTCCATGTGTTAATTCATTTAGCATGCACTCTTGCCATAGATGTTCCACGTGTGCTCAGCACCATTCTCTGGAAGCCAAGTGCCTGGCCTTCAAGTGCTATCGCATGGCTGCTTTCATGAATGTAAGCCCATGATCCTCACTGAAGTATATAGAAGAAAAGTGAGACAATTTCCTGTTAGGAAGGACTTGTGTGAAAGAGCAGACCCATTCCTGTCCCTGTGGTATCAGAGAGAGGCCCAGGCTAGGGGGTGGTAGTGCACAGCTGTAGTTCCAGAACTCAAGGGACTGAGGTAGGAAGATTGCCATTAGTTTGAGGCCATCCTAGGCTACAAAATGAGTTTTAGGCCAGCCTGGTCTATAGGATAAGATCCTATATCAAACAGAGGGGCAGAGCAGAAAGCATGAGTGTGCTAGGGAGGGAAACAGCTAAGGAGCAGGCCTGGATTTGAGTGTTGGCCTTACCCTGTTAGCATTGTGGTACTGGCAGGTGTTTGGACTTAGGTTCTTCTGGCTTTGAAGCATGGGTGGTTTTCCCTGGTTCCCCTAATAGAAATAGCTTGTAAGACTGAAGCCCAATATCAGAAAAGGAAATAGACATGGAACAGTGGAGGTCAGAGCACTTCCATCTTCCCCAGTGTATCTTGTGTTGCTTTTCTGATACCACCATCTTCCAAACTCCTGACAACTGCTAGTCTTCAATTCTATAATTTTATCATTTCAAGAATTTGTTACAAATGGTATCATATAGCAATTAAACCCTAGGGGAACCACTTTTTAAAGCCCAGAATAATTATTCAGGTGCTTGTGGAGTATGAGACTAGTTCCTCCTTTTCTGCTGAGTGGTATTCCCTGAAATGGATGAGCCACTGTTTAACCATTCACCACTGAAGGACATTTGGATGATTTCCTGATTTGACTGTTGAATAAGGCATTTGTGGCAGGCTTTGAGGTAACCATGTTTAATTTTCCAGGATAAGTGGAATACTGAGGAATGCGATCAATTGCTAGGCCATGTAGTAGTTGCCTGAATGGGTTTCTGAAGGGCTTATGTGGGATGGACAGGTGGGCACCTGTGGGAAGTTACAAGTGTGGGAGCTGATACACCAGGGATCAGATCCCAGCTTTTGGACTTAATTCTGGTGAGCTTCTTCATGTGGCTGTGAAATGGGGATACGTGAGCTAGTTTACAGCTAATGTGTATAAAGCAGCTTTTATTAGCACAGTAGGTGATTGTGTTAGTTTATTTTACTTTGGGGTAGTGTTAGTTTCAGACGGGGTATGATATATCTGAAGCTGGTCTTGAACTCCTAGTCCTTCTGCCCTTACCTCTCAAATTCTGGGACTATATAGGCATGAGCTATAATGCCTGACTTGTTAGTTCATTTTCTTCTGCTATGATAAAGTCTGGGTAACTTTATGAAGAATAGACTTTATTAACAGGGAAGGTTTCATGGCATGGCTGAAGCATTGGCTCAGCTCTGAAGGGTTAGAGGCAAATGGTATTTATTACCTTATGTGGAAAGGGAGAGAACATACGGTGAGACAGGAGTAGCCAGGTGTGGCCAGGCACGTGCTTTTATAACAGGTTTTTTTTTTTTTTTTTTTTTTTTTAATTAACTCAGTCCAGTGATACCTGCTAAAGGACCGTACCCCTGCCCTACACCCCCTTAACATGGCTGTAATGGGAACTGGGGAATCCTTAGAGACAGACCATGGTAGTTCTCAGTAGATAGAAGCTGCTCTAAGTGAGGTTACGGAGAACACCAACTGGTTCAGCAGGCCCTGTGCTCGAGCAGCAGCCTCAAAGACAGAAGACAGCTTCAAAGACAGCTAGACTTCTGTCTTACCACCCACCCTCCTGGAGTCACCTAGTGCTTTCCCTTTCTCTCTGGAAAGAGGTCTTCTTACACTGGTCTAGGTCACTGGACAGGTACCAGCATTCCCTGGTGTGGTTGTTTGAGTCTGTGCTACTGGTCAAAAGAACCTTAGGCAACTTCAGATTGTGCCAAGCTCTGCTGGTCTGAATTAGCCTCTCCAGGTCTCTATATACCCGGACTTGAAGAAGCTGCTGTGATTTAGCCTAGTTCCAGAAGTGTGTGCTGAGCTCGACTCTGTTAAAGGGATTGTGCTGAGTGAGGCATGTAAAGAACAAAGACTATTCCAGCAGATCCCAGAAGCCAGCACCAGCCACAGCCTCTGGGAGCTACCATGTTGCAGAATAAAGTCAGCATTCAGCATGGCTCTCAGAGCTCAGGGTCTTTCCGGCTCTTTGTCCTGAGCATGGCTGCCAGAGTGCATACCATTCCCCACATCATGTTCTGACTGCTTCATTACAACCGTTTTAAAGGCAACACAGCCTTCTGCCATATAACTCTAGCGTAGTTTATTTAACCAGTCCCCTGTGAGTGAGTTCCTGCCCTGGGCTCCCGTGCAGGGGACTGCCCTTCCCTCTGCTCTCGACTTGTATATAGTGCTGCCTCTTTTCAGAGCTGTGAGGGCAGGGGTGAGGCCACACTCCTTCCTTCTCTAGACCTATGGTCATTTACTGACCACTCAGGTACACAGGTACTCAAAATGCTCCACCCCTAGTGCTGCCTCTGCCAGCTCCCCTTTGTAGGGGCTACAGTGGGGGTGGAGCTGGTAAGAGTGAGGAGGTCAATTTTGCTGCTTTGTTGCAGAGCTTGGCTTGAAGGGCTGTCATGTTTCCATGGCAATAGGTCTCCATAGCATTGCTTTTACTGGCCTCCCAGTTTCACCAGAGAGATGGACCCTAATACAGACAGACTCCTGCTGATGCAATTTAAATAAACTGGAGAGGATGGCTGGATGTCCATCCCTGGAAAGAGGGTTGGGACTCCTAGGCTCCTCCATGAAACTAATGGTAGTAGCTACTGTCTATGATTTCTCAGATGAGCCAGGCACAGAGCGAAAGGCTTGACCTCTGCCTTCCTAGGATACAATAACCGTAAGGGCAGCTAGTGTTATTTCTTATTTATCAAGAGGGAAACTGAACCCCACAGAGAAATCAATATAATTCAAGAGTGAGGATTCCAACCCAGATATGCTGGTTTTAGGATCTGATTTTATGACCGCTAAGCCTACCAGTCACCTCAGAGAAGGAAATGGTGAGTTTACCTCCCAGGCCTGGTGCCAGTGGCTGCCTGCCCTAGAACTGAATTGAGGTTCACACCCAGAAAGGTGATGGCTGCCATCGGGCCTCCCCTGCAGAGGCAGCACAAAGGGCCCTTTTGAAGGGTGAGTCCAGGGGCACCCCTCCTGGTCTGCGCCTGATCAAGCATGCAGAGGGCCAGCGGGCACTTTTGGCCCTGCAGTTGAGCCAGAACTAGGCGGAATGGTTTGACATTCTTTCCTTAAACACATCACACTTGGTTGGGATGGACAGTTTGTAGACTGATGTGGTACTGAAGCATGAAGCAGGTCTCCTAGTGCGCCACTGGGGATTCTTGACCACAACTGGGCCTCCTTTCCTGAACAGTCAAGCTTTATAAATGCATTGACTATCCTCCTCCCATCCCCGATTTTGCACTTTGGACGAACCTTGTTTTCGAAGAAGTTAGAAGGTCATTTTCCTGTGCTTACCAGCTGGCCTGTAATAGCAGATTCAATAGCACCCACTGTAAACTCTAATCGAAGTAAACAGGAAAATATGATTTACAAGTTGGATGAGAACTAAATACCAGGGTGCAATTTATTTTTACACAGCAAGCTTCCAAAACATTTTCCTGTGCTGGACGTTTCGTTTTTAATTACAGATTAAGAGCCACTTTTCTTTTTCTTTATTGCTATTATTACCATTATTTTTTAGGTTTTGATGGTTCCTTCCAATCTTTATATCCATGTAACTTTCCTTTGAAGGTCGAACCACAGACTGGTGGGGATGGGGAATTAAGATCAGAGAAGTCACCTTGTAAGGAATGGCTTTTCAGGCCTGCTCAGAAGCCTATGCAGCTTCTGCCTTTGCTTGGTGGGACATAATGAACAAGGAGGCTGCCTGATGACCTTTGGCGAGTGACAGTACTGAGGAGGTCTGGGGAGTGAGTAGCTCATAGGTCACTTGGTTTGGTCCACTCTGGGGAAAGGGACAAAACTACAACTGTTAGGGATGGGGCACGTGTCTTTAGATAGACCTTCCTGATTTGTCTGTAACATTTTTCATAACAAGGTAGATGAGGTAAGCCGGTGGCCAGCTCTGAATCCCCTGCCCCCTTTGATATTGGATGTGGATGAGGAATATTGATCCTTAGCCAGTCTATAAACTTGTCCTACTGTGAGCTTGATGTGCCTGCAAAGCCAGCCCTGCCAGTGATAAGATGCTATATTGCCAGGAACCACATATTGCTAGCACCTCAGAACCTGTGGTCTTGAAGATGTCTCATGGCTGGGTCCAAATGTGTTGCTGTGTCTGGTAGAGCATTGGCTATATTAGATACCTAAGGCTAGCTGGGGTGTGTGTGAGAGAGAGATCTAAGAAAGTGATTCTTAGCCTTGGTGACCTCCCAGAGTACACTTCGTTTTGTAAGGATACGTATGGTTCCATCCCCGTGGGATTCTCTGTATTACAGGGGCTGAGCCTCTTGACATCTAAGGCTTTCCTAGTCCTGAGTCCTTGCTTGTCTTTTGTCTTTCCAGGTTGTTGACTACTTTTGGCTATTCCCAGAGGGCCTTGTCACCAGTCTGAGCAACTAATGGGGAGCTGTTTCTAATGACATCACTCTCCAGGATGCCCAGGTATCATTGTTAGTCAAGTCTGCCCACTTGAAGATGGCCTGTGCCCAACCTGGGGTGCAACCCAGTTCCTGAGGTCATTACCATGGTGATGATCCTAAGGAGAAGCCTCATCAACCAGGGAGCTGACTCTGTAGCATACAGGACCTTCATTCCTGAACTGGTGAGGACCTCAAGCGTTGCACTTCTTTCTCCTTTGTGGTGTGGTGTGCAGGGAGGGTTTGTGGTGCGGCTGTGGATGGGCATCTGGGCATCCTAACAACTTGGAAATAAGCAGAGCTGCGTTGAGAGGGTCTAAGGCTGGGACCATGTGCAAAGGAGCAGAGTGTAGATTTGTACTCAGAGGGAGACAGTAGCTGGATCCAGGTTAGAGCCGCTTTGATTGGGGGAGGGGGGAGGGTGATGGTCACGCCAGAGACGGCTCAACTTAGCCCAGCACTCTGTTCATCCCCACCTAAAGAGAGAGGTGATATCCAGGATGAGGGTGCCAGAGGAGGAGCCAAGGTAAGGCTGTCTCTCAAAGGGCAGTGCAGGGTGAGAGCCACCACCTGAGGGTCAAGAGTAGTAGATTAGCGAGACAGAAAGCACAGTTTGGCAGTAAGCTGGCAGGCTGCAGCTGCCCTCTGACTGCATGATGGTAGGCTCCTGTCTTGTCACCTACCCTCCTAGAACCACCCAATTGTGTGTCCTCTACCAGGTGGTGATGGGCTTCACACTCAGCCCTTTGTTGGGCTTCCTTTCCTTGTCTCATGCTGGCAAATACCACATTGTGACAGCTGAAGCCTCTTCCCCCAGGGAGTTTGGTAAACTACTTGGGACCTGGATATGTTCTGTAGGCTTTCACAAGTGCCTGTCTCATGGACTGGCATAGACCAGCAGAGTTGAGGAACCAGTGTGACTTGGATCTGAGCCTTGCCCAGTTTGTGTAGAGTAGTTCCCAGTCTAGAGGGAAGCTCCACCAAGCATGTATGCAGTGACCCTTTAAGGGCCATTAATGCCAGTTCATAGCTGATATAACTGTGTTGGGATCTAGGTATGCTGAGGAGGATGGCTGGTCTATAGGCATATCAGAGCCTCACAGAACTGAGGTGCTGGGTGTGGTCTCAGAGGCTGAAAAGAAGTGGCTTAGCAACCACTGGGCCCAATCTTACTTTCCAAGCACTCAGTTCAGAGCTGAGCCCTGTAGCAGGGCAGTGACTGCCCCAGTGCCCACTTCTTCACCTCATTCCCACCCATCAGCCCCACTGCTTGGCCTCCTCCCTTGGGCTGGTATTGGAACACTTATCTCTTAGCTGTTCTCTGCCCCAGCACTGTAGGCACAGGCAGAGAGAAGCAGTTCAGGTTCATCTGGGTGAGGACACCTGGGTCATCCTAGCAGGAGTGGAACTACTTCAGCCATTGTACCCTTCCTTCCAATTCTCATGTAATGTGTATCTGCAAGTTGGTCACTTCCCACCATTACCCCCACCAACCACCCTCATCCTATCTGCTGGCCTCTCTCATGGAGATTCTTGTGGGAACTGGGCCTCTCCTGGCTCTTAAAACCTGTTTTTCACCCAGCAGCCATGTGGAGTACAGTCAAGTCTGTACGTCAGAACCTTCCACTGGCTTACTGCCTCATGAGTACTGTAACTTTCTGCTTATTGCACTCAGCTAGTACTGGTCCCTGGCACAGAGATGCCAACCTTAGGACCTTTGGATTTCTTCCATAGCCTAGAACTCTTCCCTTAACACAACTCTCTCCTCCTTCCTTCCTTATATGGCCACTCTCTCTCAAATTCAGTCCTGTCCATACCCAGACTGTCTACCCTTTTTCCACCCAGGATTTCCCTCTGTAGCTCATACCACTTTCTAACAGGTTACCTATGGGGCTTGGGTATTAAGTGATTCCTCATGCTAGGGCGGACACTTAATGAAAGTCAGGCATTTGTCTTTCTCTCCTGGAACCATTATTGCATAATAGCTGTTCAGTTAGAGTGAGTGAGTGCACAAGTTCTCATTGCCACAGCTTCTGACCTTGTTGTTCTGGTCCCTTTGTTTAATTTGTAGCCGAGGGGTCACACATATGCGTCATGCTTGTCTTGTCTTTTTTGTTAGTATTAACTGGTTTTCTGGTGGAGGATCTGTAGGTAGTGTGTGAATGGTCTTGGGCAGAGGGGCTGCCCAGAGTCCCCAGGGCTTGCTTCTGATGGTTAGGCTGTAGTATTTGCCTCCACAGAGCCTCTGTGCTTGTCTAATATCAAGGTAGGAGTGGGCTGAGGCTGGCCACGGAGCTGGTTCCCAGTACCAGGGCCCAAGGTCATGGAAGGAGCCCTTCCTGAGCCCTACCATGAGGAACAGGGCCTTGTGCCTTCCCTAGGGGCGGAGCCTTGCCTTCCTAGAACAGAAGGGCAGGGCTTATTCATCCCTCCCTCAGGGCTCACAGCCTGTACTTGCGCTTTCCAACCTCTGCTCCCCTTCCAGAGAGCAGCCTTCTTGCCTCTGCTCTTTGCTGTTGGCCTATGTAGGCCCAGAACCATCTGTCTCCTTCTCCCCTCTGCTCCAGATGGCAGGTCAGTGGTGAGCGCTCTCTCTCTCTCTCTCTCTCTCTCTCTCTCTCTCTCTCTCTCTCTC
>JADRCD010174176.1:0-12047 GCA_019843815.1 Montemys delectorum | reverse complement strand
CTCTCTCTCTCTCTCTCTCTCTCTCTCTCTCTCTCTCTCTCTCTCTCTCTCTCTCTGGAGAGAGCATTTCTTTTCTGTGAGTTTGTCAACATCTTACATACTGGCTGTTTGTTCCATTCTGGGCCTGGTGCAATGTAAGAGGAAGTACAGTGTGGCCACAGAAGGTGTGGAGAATACCATGGAGGGTGCCCAGGCAGGAGCAAGGGTGTATCCATCTCTGTCCCTTAAATAGACGGGAACCATGACTCAGAGAAGTCAGTATGGGAGTGCATGGGCTAGCTGGGACGTTTTGGCACTGGTGGAGCCTCTGAAGGTTGTGTCTACCTCAGGGAAAAGAGTTGTGTATGTGCCTGAAGAAAGATCCAAATAGTGTCAGTCTAGTGATGAGTTAGTTCCCTGAGGCAGAGCCTGAGGTCAACCAGTCCTCACTGTGAGCAGCAGGGGAAGTTGCTGGGGTCCACGAAGCACACACGCTGCCACCAGTTAACACAGAAAAGATGGGAAACAGTTTCTTTTGTTTTCTAATTAGACCAAAAAGATAACAGAAATGGAGGTTAAGATTTCAAAAGGGAACAGGATTCTAGGGAAGCTGTGAGCCTTTGGGATGGTAGAAGCAGCTGCCGGAATGTGGTAGTGTGGCGTTGGGCTCTTCCTAGTCACAGAGGGAATGTCTGAGACACCCTAGATGGAAGGTTCCCTAGATCCTGCAACCCTGGAGCACCCCAGCCACTTCCCTGAGTCCTGTGAGGAACAGGAAGACCTGTGGTGGTCTCTGCCCTTTCATGGTCTTCACTCTCTCATTCTCTTTTTAAGAACTGGTGCTGTACACATGTGATCACAGTACCTGGGAGGTGGAGGCAGGAGGATCAGAAGTTCAAGGCCAGCTTTGGCTATATAGCTAGTTAGGGACCAGCCTGGACAACAGGAGACCCTATCTCAAAACAAAACAGCAAACCTCTAATTCTGGTGACAAAGGTAGACTGCCTTTACTCCCAAGGGAGGTGCAGGAGCAAGAACAAGAACTGACAAGTGCTTAGTATGTTTTCTCTGGGTACAGGGTCCACTCCTCTGGGAGTGATGGGTATGGGGATAGGCTGTCCTCCCAGCCCTGGTGTGGCTTGCACACTAGGTAACCATGACCGTGTCTGGTCCTCTTCCTGGTCTGCCTGGTTGCTTTCCTCTGTCCAGAAGACTTTTCCTTCTCATGTTCTAACATTAGCCACCATCACTGGAAAGCAGCCCAGACGTTTGACCCTGGATCACTGAACTCCCCCAGCTCCTGCCATTTGCCTGCATGCAGGCCAAGAGCCTGTTGTTGTTTCCAGAGTAACCACCTCCTTAGGCCAGGCCAACTTTCTCTCCCAGCCTACTCTAAATCCTGGAGACCAGAGAAGACAGGCTAGTGGCTACTCTAGGCAGAGGACAGTATATATAGGTATAGACTGCATACTTGTCCTCAAACCATGCACAGTCAGTAGCAGAAGAGGCACTGCCTTCTGCACTGCCACATTAGAGTGCTGGAGTAAGGTATTTGCCCATTCTGAAATTGGTAGCCACATTAGACCTTGTGTCCTGCTATGCTATCTAGGTACAGGGAATCTTCATAATCCTTGTTAGGCCAAGTTGACACTTTGGCCTCAACAACTCCAAACCAGGGTCTCTGGCTGACCACAGAGTAGCTGAAGTTTGATGTTTTTCATCTTGGGTAGATATATGTGCCATAGGGACTTTTGGGCCTGGGGACCCTCAGCCTTGAAGTTGGGGCTACCTTGGCATCTCTGAGTGCCTGTCTCTGTAGCACTGTTCGCTTCTGCCTCTCTTCATCTTTTCAGGCCCGAATTCCTCTCTTCTTCCTGTTGCTGGGTCTTACTGAGTTCTGTTTGAGAGGCAGGCATGATACAATGCTTATTCTTGGTATGTGGTATGAACATCTCCTTTGCACACTATGGCTCTCTGTGTGCTGTTGTCAGCAAAGGGGAAAGTGGCTCAGTTGTTTTAGGCAGTAAGTTTTGAAGAAAGTTGTGAGAGCCATGAGTAAGGCCTGGCATTTCTGTGTTTGCTAGCTTCTCCTTTGGAGCCTTAATTAGGTCTTTATAGAAGTCCAGGCCTTCTTCAGTCAGACAGATGTCCCTGAAGCCTCAATTTGATTTCCATTTGCTATCTTTCCTACCAGGACCTAATTCCAGAGGCTTCTCTTGTGAGGGAAATAGTCTCACTGAGGCCGAACCTTGGTGAGTTCAGACACAAAGAGGGAGACGTGCAAAAAGGAAGCATGTTCTCGCTTCCTTCCCTGCAGACCTTAGCATGCAGTTGAGCTCACTCTTTTGCAGATTCCGGAAGTCTCAGGAGGCCTCTCAGCCAGAGTCTCTTTGGCTTGGCACAGTGATTAGCTTATCCCCTCTTCCTGCTCTGGGAATAGAGGATTCGAAAAGTTAGAAGCCTGGCTTTAGGAATGGCATGTGCCAGTGGGAATTTTATTGTATTCTTGGTAGACTGGGAACAGGAAGGCTTGTGTCAGCTTGGAGCCAGAAACTCCTGGATGCCATTTTGCCCAAAATAAAATCCTTAGGCAAACCTGCCAGGGGTCAGCATGTGCTGGGCCTGCCCTTAGACCTAGGGAGCTGTTAAGGATGAGATGTCCTGATACTGCTTCACTTTACCAGTAGGGCTCAGAAAGCAAGACAGGGCTGAGGTCCTAACATGGGATCCAGCAGGAAGCCAGTCCTCTTTTTTTTTTTTTTTTTTTTTTTTTTTTTTTTTTTTTTTTTTTTTTTAAATGTGTATAGATGTTTTGCTAGCGTGTATGTGTGCGCACCATGTACATGCCTGGTATCCAAGGGGGCCCAAAGAGAGTGTGATCCTTGGGACTAGAGTTAAAGATGGTTATAAGCCAGTTAGGAGCTAGTATTGAACCCTAGTCCTGTGGAAGAGCAACCAGTGCTTTCAGCTGCTGAGCTGTCTCTAGCCTCGGGGTTCTTCATTTGACGGAGGCCATCTCTAATGAGCTCAAACAAAATGAATGCTAGTGGAATAAAGGTGGAAAACCCACAGGCTGTAGAAGTGTATGTAGATCATACCCAGAAAGGGCAGGGCCAGGGTGAGACACGGGTTTAGAAACAGGTGCTAGGGCCCACACAGGCCTCCCTTGGCCCTCTGCTCCTATCAGTGGAATGAGAGACCTTCAGCTCTCTCCTAACAAGGCACAAGTGGCTGGGCTCTGCTTCCTGCTTGTGCATGTGAAGCCCCAAGCCCTCATTTGTGCCATGTGCGTGCCAGTAGTGCACACTCACTATGCCAGCCTTCCTTCCTGTTCTCTTCAGTTTTTTGTGGTCCTGTCTTCATGGAGCTAACTGGTAACCACCCAAATGGATGTTGTCCTTGAGCCTGGGTAGTCCCTGAGCACCAAGTTTCCCTTGACAGGCAAGGCACCCTGGCAGAAGGTCATCCCCATTCCTTCTCAGAACCCTTCTCTGGAAAATAAGTGGCCTCTCTGGCTTCTGTAGGTTTCTGCACTTAGTTGTGTGAGTGGCACAGTCCTGATGGCAGGCTCTCTTGTGTTTGCCACCTGCTCTCTGTTGGGTGACTTTGGTGTGGCTTTCAGCTGCACATCCTGCAGCACTAGCTGTGTAAGCTGAGATGGAGGCAGGCACAGCCCCTTTGAACTCTTTCTAGATATTTCAGTCGGTGGCTATAGTTATATGCCAGAGGGTGACCTGACCTGATGGTGTTAAGGATTGTTTTAAGCCAAGAAGAGGCCTGGAAAGGGTTGTTTATCATCAGTAACCTTGTCTATGAACACTAGCCCAGGTGTTCCTCTGGAAACTGTCTCTGACCTCTACCCACCTTAACACACAGTCTGCACACCAACCCCCAAGTCCCATCTCTCTGTAATGTCTGAGTTGTAATGAGTAGTTGTCTGTATGACCATGTTCTCATGGAGGTTTGAGCGCTTCTTCCCTTCTATGTCCTCAAGTCTGGAAAGGACCATCCTGCCCATTAAACTCCTATGAGATAAATGTACTGCTGGCCAAGAGCAAAGGCCCCCATATTGGGCACTGGGATGGAGTGAGGAAGCTGGTGCCAGGCGCCCGCTGTCTTATCTGAGTGGGCCAGGTGTTGCTAGTCGGCCCCACCCTTCTCTTGGGACTTTATGAGCCAATCCAGGCTCCCACCCACTTCTCACCCTAGAAGCCCTGCCTCTTTTTGTTGTGTGGTTGGGCCTAGGGTTCCTCTCAGAAGCTACAACCCTGTGTAACAAGCTGAGAACTTCATTTCCATGACCAACCCCTAGCACAGCCTGAATACAGATAATTGTCAGTTCCTGTGTACTGAATATACTGTAACTGAATGTGAGGTAGCCAGTCTCTGGAATGCTTGAGACAGACCTTCTTCTCTAGGCAGGGTCCTGACTGGGATGTCTGCTCCTCACTCACCGTCTGAGTAGGCCACTTGACTTGGATGCCAGATACACAAGAGCAGCCAGAATAGTCTGCTCAACTTACTAACTAGCTGTGAATCCTCAGCTTCATTTCATCTGTATTCAGCTGAAGTAGGTGTGAATTGTGAGGGAAGACAGAAAATAGTAGAGTGGGAAGCCCAGTGGATGAACAGTGCCCAGGAACTGAAAGCCATAGCTCTCAGGAACCAGTGAGTGTCTTGGGCTTCAGAGGGGACGATTGACAGCTTCACTGTAACCATGAGCAGCTCTGAGGCATCAACCAGCATTCCCTTCTGAGAAGAAGAGATGCTGTCCCTATATCGCCTGGGGAGCCACCAGGGAGTAGGTCCACTGCTTCATACTCCTAGGAGGGCCACCTCTCCAAGTTTCTTTCCAGCCCCTAATAAAGTTGGTTCTATCATTGCATAAAACCTCCCCATATCCCTCTGTGGAGAGATTCCCTCTTGCCAGGGGTCACAGGCATTTTGTGTGGCTCAAAGCCCATTAGCCTGCTCAGTCTCTAACTCTGGAGCCTTGAGCCAAAAGCCAGGCTCAGGCTTCTGCTGCAGACGTCGACTCTTAGGCTACTTTCTTCCCTTTACTCACCCTACTGCTGCCTAAGGGTAGATCCCCCCCACACACACACACACACACACATACCTCGTAATTGTGACTGTAGAAAGAACTCAGTGCAGAGTTGTGTGCAAACGTGCTCTGATGATGTGGAGAGTGAACAGCTTTTCTGCTTGTTTTCAGCACACACCAAAGATGAGTCAAGGACCTACCCTCCTCTCCTGTGGAATTATGGGTGAGTAGACATTATCCAATATACATTATGGATATCTTCTAGTCCTTCCAGCCAGATGAAACTCCAGAGGAGTCCTGGAGAGACTCTCTTCTGTGTTTCTAACTATTTCAATCCCCAGCGAAGCTGGACCAACAAGGTGCTGGGCATGGGAGTGGTGGGTACTGGTGTGTAGTTCACTGGCACCATTTCCAAATCCAGCATTGAGTTCTGGCTGATTAATAAGTAGTTCATGGTGATCTTTTTTTTTTTTTTTCTTTTTTCCACTCAGAAAATCTATTATAGGATAGGAAGTAAAAATCCTTTAAAGTCTGGTGGTTCTCAGTGATAGCCCCTGTTGATATTGTGTGTCTGTGTGTGTGTGAGTGATTTGCATTTTTCACATAATCAAGTACACCATGAACATAAAATATATAAATTGTGTTTGGTTTTGCACGCAAGTAATTGCTGTAGTATATAAATGATTCAGGCCCTGTATCTGTATAGTATTGTGCTGTGTGGATACGCTATATGGATGCGGTATGGTGATGTGATTTGTAAAGTCACTTGGGTAAAGCAGCTCTCAGAGGGTTCTCTCAGTCTGAGTTTTTGTCTTTTGTCATATTTCTCAGGATAGATCCAGAAGGGAGCTAGAGAGACCAGAGGTCAGGGACCTTTTTAAGGCTCTTGGTTTATTATACAGCAAATGTCCCAGCCAATAATCCCTTTGGTCTGGTGTTTCTCTGCATACATGATGCTGTTTCTTGTAAAGAGAAGAAAGGATGATTGCATTGGTTACATGCATTTTGCGTTGCCCTGCAGATGAGTTTTATGATGTCTAGGTTGAGTTGGAGACCAGACCTCAGTGATGGAAGAGCTATAGTGGGCTTTCAGCCTCAGAGCCTTATAGGGCCACATGAGGTTATCCTCACCCTCTTTCTCTGTGTCCAGTGGCTTCTTCTCTAATTTCAAGGCACTTCTCATAGATGAGACTGTGAGTGCCGTAGGAGCCTGTCACGTTGGTCACTGCCACACACATATCGTTTGCAGCTACTGAGCCAGGCAGGTATTTGTTCATACTAGGGGAAGTGGAGACCCAGTGACTCTCTGAATGATCTCTTTGGAAATAGAATGAGAAATAGAGGACAGTTGTTTTCTTCTCAGTACATGGGGTAGTACATGCATGCGGAGAACTAGATGTCTTTTCTGATGCTGCTACCCAGAAGACATCCAAGCAAGGAAGTCTCCCGGGTAACACATTCTGTGGCCTACTCTCACATAACCATTGGTGATTTAGTGGCTTTTCTCCTCCACCACCACTGTCCCATGGTGGAAAAACTACTGTACTTCTGCACCCTGGAACAGGTTCACAATTGAGCTGCTTTCCTTTATGATGGGAATCCATCTTGAATGTCCAACCTTCACCCCAAACTTAGCTCCAACAAAGCCAGACCAGGAAACTGTCCTGAGGATGGTGGGCCTCCATTTTAAGACTGTTCTGTGAGGCTTCTCTGGCCTTCCAGTATAATAAAACTGACTCTAATGGGTCTAGTCTGTGACAGGGCTTGTGAGAACTGAACCTTTTAACTTTGCTGAGCCTCAGTTTTCCTCATAGGCAGCATAGTGGTGTGGGCTTGTGAGGACCACAATAGAGTGTTTGTGACAAGATCAGCACGGGAGAGTACAGAGCAGAATAGGGACCACAGTGGCTTCCTTTGAGAATGGGTGTGACAGAGTTGTCCATGGGGCCAGAGTAAAGGCCTGGGAAAGGAGATATCCAGGGCCATCTGGCTGCCTGAGCTTGTGGAGCCCAACAGCCTGTTTTCTATCCAGGGTGGCACAGGGCTTAGAGGAAGTGCCAAACTGTGTTTACAGGCTGACTCTTCAGGAAGCCCTATTCCACTGGCTCCCCTCTGGCTCCATCCTGCAGGCCAGTGCTAAAAGCCCTACCATTCAGCCAGAGAAGGTGCGGGTGGGGTTGTGGGGTGGAGGTGGTGGGGAATGCCTAGTGTAGGAACAGCAGCATGCCTGTGCACTCTGGCTCTCCAGCTCCATGCCCACATCTGCCTGCTGCTCAGCTTCCTTGACTCAGGAGAGCTATGTCCCATGTCACAGCATGTCTTACCAGGACTTTCATTCACCACCCATGGTTTCAGGGGCTCGTTCTCATAGATTTTCAATGAGCGTGTAGTATGTGCTAGACACTTGGTGTAGATCAGAAAAAAAGGGACCCTGCCTTACCCACAAGGAACATTGTGTCTAGTGGAGGAGAAAGAGCCACAGACAGTAAATTCTGTGTGCCAAGATTAGGGAGGCCAGTAGAGCCACAGAGCAGTACACTTCGTTTTTCCCATTCCTTGATCTTTTCCTCTGGCAAAGTATAGCTGCTCTAGGTAGGAGGTCCTTCCACCTTCTGTCTCATTCCAGCAGCTTTGGAGCCAGAGGTCTCAGCAGCCAAAGGCCTTCCTACTTCCCTGTGAGTTGAAGCAGGTAGCTTCTATCAACTCTCCAGTCCACTGACTCTGTGAATGGAGCAGTTTGTGGGCTCGTCTTGTGCGGCCACTGTTGCTCACTGGGAGCTGCACCCTCTGCAGAGAGATTTCATCTTGGGTGTGCCTGCTTTTCAATAGCAGGGAAGAGAACACCCGGAGGGGCTGGTCAGACTTTTCAACAGAGTTTTTGGCCCTTCCAGGGCTGGACAATGCTGAGCAAAGATAAAATGTCAATGATCATAATCACCACCCTAGCCCCAGCTCCTGAAGACAAAGGCTCTGTGACTCAGGGTTTTCCCTCCTAACCCCAGGCCCAGGGCCCCTAGCTGGGAACCGGTATGGGAAGTTTCCTAGGCACTCTGAAGAAAGGTGCAGCAAGTGCATCAGGGCTCAGAGGGCAGCCCTGGGTTCTTGCTGCTTTGCAGAATGCCACCTTTCCTGGTGGCTAAGCTACCCAGGTGCCCACTTACAGCCCAACAGAGTAGTGTCAAATTTTCTTAACAATGTATGCTTTGCTTTATTTTTTTTTTTTTTAAAGTATCTCATTCTTGTGATCCAGACCCTTCCCTATCCTTGAGCCCCACGTCAACTTGGGAACATGATACAAAGTATTTTTACACTTTTCTAAAGTGAGGGAGAGAAAAAAATCTGGGTTAGGCGTGGATGGAAGAAGACACAGAACAAACAAAGCCCAACCCTGTCTACCCGCTCTGTACTCAATTGAAGGTTCCTTCTTAGAGTGCCAGGCAAGCTCCCTCCAGCAGGGTTTCCTTCTCACCTCCAGATCTTTCCTGCCCACCTCTTTGCTGAGGTGGAATTTCCAATGAGGCATCTACTCATGACATGAGTTGAGTGGCAGTGCCAGCCTGCTGTCTGGGCTGAGACAGTGTGAGGAGTGTCCTCCTGGGTCCAGTGAAGCAGGGGCTGCATGTGGCATCCAGCCTGAGCCTGGGACCCTCTGGGAGATGTTTGCTTCATGCTTACTTGGGGTCACATGTGCTGCTGCCACCATTGCCACTACCCCTTCTTCCTCCCCTTCCACCTCCTTTCCTTCCTCCTCCTCTTCTTTTTCTTTCTGATAAAACAGGGCAACTGGGGTGAATGCAGGCCCCATTCATTACCTTTGGCTAATTGCAGCCGTTAAATGAGCCCTATTTCATTAGGATTGCAGACACCACACATTCCATCTTTCTCACCACTCAGGCCAGGAGATTAGAAATCACATAAAATGTGAGAAAGTGAGAGCAACACCAATTATTCCCAAAAGGCCACTAGGAAAAATCGTGTAAATACAAGTCAATGGACAGAGAACAAAACAATTCATATGCTTTTTAAAAAAAAGAAGGATGAAAACCCATAATTACTTCAGGAGTTATGGTAATAAATTATTTATTAATGTAAATTATTTCACAGGCAAGGAACATAGAGGAAACTTGAGCAGAAGGATCATACATTATGTATAAAAAGGAATTGTAAAAACATTAGAGCGGCGGACTTGTGCCGCTCTGCTTCAGGTTTGTCAGCATTTTAATTATAAGCCCCACTTTCAGTGTTTAATTACTCGGCTGTTAACGTCTACTCTGTACATAAAAGGGTTGTTCCCTGGGGCACTCTCTGAATGGAGTTCCTCGGGAAAACAGTTGGCTGTGTTGAGCTGCATAGTGCTAAGAGATTTCATGTTGAGATTCAGCAGGCTTTGGTCTCTTAACTCAGCCTCAGTTGATCACTGAAAGTGGCCCGTGATTGTACCTGTGTGGAGAGGATGGCATTCGGGGCTAGACAGTTTCCATTGTGGTCAGATGACCAAAACAAAACGAAAAACACCACTAGCAATACCAGCATTACTCAGCCCAGGTTTATGTGCCATTTTGATTGTGATCCTTGAGCCAGGACCTCCTAGGAGAAATTACTTATGGACTAATACAGGCTAGTATGTGATTTGTTGCCAGTGAAAAAGTACATGCATATACAAGTACATGTGTCTGCTTAAAAAAAAAAAAATAACTCTTTACAGTTTGAATTTATCTTTGTTGTGGTTACATATGTATGTGATTTTTAAAATCCATACAGGATGCTTTTCAGTTCATGTACCTTTTATTGGTTCCAGACAGTGTGTGTGTGGAATGAAGTACAGAATGGAAGTAGATGGAGTTGGCACATGACAGCTGTTTGTGAGCCTCCTGGGCTGCCCTCTCATGAAGGTGAGGGAGGGGGCCCGCTGTGGTGCCATAGGCCAAGGAATGGCTACTGCACTATCTTTGGGTGTTGGCCTCTCAGTGGAGAAGGATAGTGGGCAAGTCGGGAACATGCTGTCCTAGTTGCAAGAGTATGGCTGTAGGGCCGCAGAGCATGCTCAGGTCTGCTGTTTGCCAACTGGGTGTGCCAAGAGGACACATGGTGCTGCCCTGAAGCCCGGTTTCACTGGTGGGCAGGGATGCTGTGACCGCCCAGGATATAAACAGTTGCTTAGAGTGCATGCTCGTGCTCTCTCAGCTTCAGCAAGGACCCCAATGTTGAGGTAACATACCTATTGACAGCTTTCTAAAGGGCTGTCCTCACTGCCAGTCCCCTTATCTAATACAAATGCAGCTAACCTCTGTGTGTGTGTGTGTGTGTGTGTGTGTGTGTGTGTGTGTGTGTGTTTTAGAGATCTGTCTGCCTCACATGCTCTGTATGTGCCCCAAATGTGAGGGGATCAACAAATAGTCAAACTGGCCTTGCCAGCCCTTTGGAACTTTGCTGCTATGGAGAATACTAGTTTCCCTGACATTTGTAAGTACTCTAGGATCTTGGGGGTGGATCTGGAGGCTCTTGTCAAGGTTGAAAGACTTTTCAGGACTCCACACCACCTTGTACAAATGAAGAAACAGAGGCCTGTGCCTTCAACGTTCAAGGTGGTGCAGTTTTTATATCTTAGTGGCACCACCAGCCCCCACTCATTTTTTTTTTTGGCAAGACTATGGGTTTGCCAAAAACAGTGAAAGCTGCTATTTGCAGTCCCTGCTAATGAGACAAAGGCTCTGGTAGCCATTCTACACTCTTATCTTTGTCCCTTCTTTTAGAGCCAGACAGGCCAGCCTTCCTGTTTTTCTAGATGAGACTGAATGGAATGTCTACCTTTAGCCATCCTAACCCTTTGTCTGTGTGAAGTCCTTGTGAAATGAACTTGGTGTCTTGTATGACTGTCCCTAAGACATGGCAGGGCCAAAGGCTAAAGCAGAGAAGCCTAGGGGCCTGTCTTCCTGACTCAGCTTCTAGTAAGTTTCCATTCTGGTGACAGGCTCTACACTTCATTAAAAGCAGATGAGAAAGCCAGATGTGATGACTGTAATCCCATCATCTGAGAGGCTCAGACAGGAGGATTGCAGCAAGTTCAAATCCAGTCTGGGTTTCATAGTGAGTTTCAAGTCAGCCCGAGCTAAAGAGTCAGACTCTGGTCTTTAAAAAAATAAAAACTAAACCAACCAAATAACCAGATGAGACCTTGAGGGAAAGCTCAAGCTAATGCCTAGCTTATCCATTGATGTTCTTGTCAACAAATCAGTTTAGCAAAGCTGCCTTTAGAAAGACACCTAGTTCTCTGTAGTCTCACACATAAAGGGTTAGTGAGCTTCTGCCCTAAGCAGACAGACAGTCTTTGCAGCCCTGGGGCCAAGTTAACACACCACAGCCTTGGGGAGTGGGGGGAGTCAATACATAACTACACCTCACTGTCAGCACAAGTAGACAGGTATGAAATCCAGGAATGAGTCAGCCACAGGTCTGCCTGGTGGCTTGCTTCTTGGGCTTTTGAAGGCTGCAAGAATCAGATCTCTTGAGTCTATATGTAACCACTTATCTAGAAACCTCATAGTGTTGTGGCTGTATATCACTTTAAGAGAATATCAAAAACACAGCACTGAAATCTCCAGGGCTGTAAAACTCCTCTATCTTTTGAACATAAGAAGTCTTATAGTCCCCCAAGAATCTGGGCCCCTGGGAATTTCCCAGTCTAAGTGCAGAAATGGAAACAAGAACATTTGAGGTCAAATGCTATTTGTGTTCCTTCAAGTGCTTTTTGTTCTTAAAACTCAAAATCTGTGTACCCAGCAGCCTCTCCTCTCTGTGGTCAGGGCAGCAGGACTGGTTCCTATAAAAGTAAATCTGGGGGTACATGTCTCTTTCTCTCAAAGAGTAACCACTCAGAAACTTCAGGCTCAGTCCTTGAGCCTCAGCTTTGGAAGGGATTTTGATCACATGGGTCACTTGTGGGAGAGCTAGGCCATGGTATATTTATGCCTGTGTGGTTCATCCTCCCATCCATAAGCAAAGTGATATGCTGAACACCCCCCCC
>JADRCD010174173.1:23159-41449 GCA_019843815.1 Montemys delectorum | reverse complement strand
GGAAGAAGGTAGGTAGCCCAGGAAAGAAGGTAGGAAGGGAGCCAATCAAAGCCAAGGCCAGGGCTGGATGGTGGCTCACTCAGTTGTAAAATGCTTACTGTGCAAGTACAGGGACCGGAGTGTGACATCTAGAACTCATGAGAAAGTAGACAGGGGATCCCTGTGACTGGTTGGCCAGCTTAGCATCCGAGCAAGCTCCAGATCAGTGAGCGATCACGCCTCAAAAAATAAGGTGAAAGATACCGAAGGAACGCGACCAGAACATGTGCACACAAGTCCTGGGATGGTCTGTAATCCCACTGGGGCCGGGGTGGGGGCGGGGCCACCCTGTGCTGCCTTCTTTTACTCTACTCTTTCTCCCAGCATTCTCCTTGGGCTCCTCTGCCACGGGGAGCCTTCTCTGAGGTTCAGTGGGGAAGTGCTCCATAAACAAGGTCCTGTGGTGCTAAGTAAGAGCCATCCAGCCATGCCCTGTTTGGCTGTGTGCTTTTAATTCTACACCCCACATGACCCTTAGACTCTCCTTGTTGCTGTCTTCTGAGATACACTCGCTGTCCTCCCAGATGTTTTGTTTTTTCCCTTGTATTTGTCAGATCAGAGGCTCAGGTGTCACTCCCTATGTGTGGAGAAGCCTTCCTTTCCGGCTCCATAGGACACTGTTGTTAGCCTTCTCTTGTTTTATTATTTTACACGAGTACTTGGAAGCTTAGAGCCCAGCTCTCACTTTATTTCCAGAATGTGTGAAATTGCCTTGCTTGGATGGAGGCACCTGCTAAGGGTTTGCTGGCCTTACGTTTTTCTCCTTGAGAGGTGAGAGTTGAGATGGGTTAGCTCAGACATAGTGATATGCAGCACAGACAATTTCAAATGTCTGGTTTCTAAGTTACATGACTGATAAGGTTTGGAAGGGCAGAATAGCCAAGCATGGTAGAAATGAAAGAGACCACAGACAATGAACTTGTGAGTTCCATATTTTGCTCCCTAGGTTGTATAGTTTTGTGTCAACTTGACTTAAGCTGGGGCCATCAGAGAGGAGGGATGCTCAATCAAAAAAAAACCTTCATAAGACCCGCCTGTGGGCAAACCTATAGGGCATTTTCTTAATTAGTAATTGATGGGGAAGGACCCAGCCCATTGTGGGTGGTACCATCCCTGGGCTGGTGGTCCTGGGTTCTGTAAGATAATGGTCTGAGCAAGCCAGTAAGCAGCCGCCCTCTGTGGCCTCTGCAGCACTCTGGGAGACTGAAAAGCCAAGCCTGCTAGGAGACAGCACCTGTTGCCAAAGTGGGTGGCTACCGACACACACTTGGGAGATGCTTGTCGCGCAGTTTGGGCCCGAAGTTCCACTGTACTCTCCTGGCCCAGGAGAAAGTCCCCAGGCAAATCCTGCCTTAATCTACTCTGAGTCATGAGACTGAAGGTGTTATAAGAAAGTAGGAAATGTTGGCGAGTGACACAGATATGCCCACAGACATTCTCAGGGTGACAAGTGACACTGATTGCTTGTGTTCAGGCCACAAATTGGCTGCTTCTTAGTGGAGAAGTCTCTAGCAGGCAGTTGAGTTTCTCATCCTTGCATGCCTGCCTGTACATTGGAGTGACAAAACCACCCTCAGAATTGTGTGTTGAGGAGCAAAAGCTAACCCATGCAAGTGCCTGGAACCACTCTAGATTAGAGTCTAAGGGCCTTGCTTAGGAGCTTGCACTTGATCTCAGACTTATGGCTTGATCTGTGGTCTTCTGTTTCCAAAGGCTGTCCATCCTAGTGCTCCATGTGCTATCCTTCTTGTCCATCCTGATGCTCTATGTGCTGTCCTCCTTGTCCATCTTGGTGCTCCATGTGTAGTCCTCCTTGTCCATCTTGGTGCTCCATGTGCTGTCCTCCTTGTCCATCTTGGTGCTCCATGTGCAGTCTCCTTTTCTACCTGTGGCTCTCCTCCAGGGTGCTGGTTTATGATGAAGTTACCCTGCTCCTTTCTGTGAATTCTGGCTACCACAGTCTTAGCTTGAGACACGGGATCCAGGCCCCTTTTCTGTGGCCAGAGTTTGCTTCAGGAACTGACCAAAAAACCCACAGGACTGTGGATAAGTGAATAAAGACTTACTGGGAAAAAAAGATTGTTTTATGAGGAAAGGGGGAAAAATTATTGGGCAGATTGTTGTATTAAAAATGGTGACACACTTTCTGGGCTTAGCCTCATGCTTTTGAGCTCAGGAAGCTCATGAAATGTTGGTGGTAGCCAGTAAATGTTAGCTTTTCTTCCTGGCTGCCCAGACAGTTTGACTGATTCAGCTGCTGTCGGGATGACTCCAGAGCTCTGGCTGTCTCTCCTGGGGGCGTGTCCATCCGCAACCCAGGCCACATCTGTGTAGTTAGCGTCCTGTACAGGACACTTGCTACCTGTACTGGCTGGTTTTGTGTGTCAACGTGACACAGGCTGGAGTTAT
This sequence comes from Montemys delectorum, assembly GCA_019843815.1. Lineage (NCBI taxonomy): Eukaryota > Metazoa > Chordata > Mammalia > Rodentia > Muridae > Montemys > Montemys delectorum. The sequence continues at coordinate 39,001 of JADRCD010174173.1, read as the reverse complement.
CACAGAGAAAGGAGCTTCAGTTGGGGAAGTGCCTCCATGAGACTCAGCTGTGGGGCATTTTCTTAATTAGTGATCAAGGCGGGAGAGCCCCTTGTGGGTGGTGCCATCCCTGGGCTGGAAGTCTTGGGTTCTATAAGAGAGCAGGCTGAGCAAGCCAGGGGAAGCAAGCCAGTAAGAAACATCTCTCCATGGCCTCTGCATCAGCTCCTGCTTCCTGACCTGCTTGAGTTCCAGTCCTGACTTCCTCTGGTGATCAACAGCAATGTGGAAGTAAGCTCAAGAAACCCTTTCCTCCCCAACTTGCTTCTTGGTCATGATGTTTGTGCAGGAATAGAAACCCTGACTACGACAGTACCCTGGCAGGACTGGCTCCCCTAGGGTGCTGTTAGTATCTTGTGAGTTTTTGCATCTGAGAAACCGTCCCATTTCTCACAGCTTCCGCCTCTCCTGCTACCACCATGCTGCCTTGTTAAAGTAGTTAGCACCCGTGTGTCTCTCCACAGCAGGCTCAGGCAGCCATGGCACTTGCTTCAGAGCCTGGGGGGTAGATCTTTGTGCAAAGCCTGTCATTGCTATGTGTTAGCTCTGTAACCTGGGAATTACAGATTCCAGAGTCCCAGTTTCAGGATGGTGCTGTAGTTCATTGGTAGAGTGCTTGGCTCACAGGCAGGAAGCCTTTGGCTCAACTGCCAGCTCTATGTATATGTGTATATGTGTGTATGTATGTATGTATGTATGTATGTATGTATGTATGTGGGAATGCAAGGCCCTGGCATGCCCAGCTCCATGATAGGAACATATGGTGCAGTGGTCTTCCCCCACAGGTTTTGCTTTCCATAGCTTCAAGTCAAAGTATGGTTGGGAAATCATTTTGTTGCACAGAACATCCCAGCACCGATGCACAGATTTTAAATTGCTTATTCATATTGAATCCTGTGTTGAAATCCGATGATGTCATAATGTGTCCTGTCAGGCTGTGAACCTGCTTTTGACCAGCAGACGCAGGCTGTATACCAGGCCTCTGAGTTCTCACACAGCAGGGGACTAAGCTCAGACACTGGTGCCGAGGACTCTTGGGGGAGCCTCTTCCTGGCTGTACTTCTGAGGCCTCCTCAGATGCATTGGGCCAGAGGGGATCTTGATAAGCTCTGTGCCAGACCGGCGCCTGGGGGATTCTAGTCCTCTTGCAGAAACCCAACTCTGGTGCTAAGTTTAAAGTGGTTCCCGGTGGGACCCCAGTGTTCGGCAAAGATGGAAACCATGCCATGGCTTGCCAGGCATGGCTGGAAGGACAGTCATCTCTCAAATTGTATTACAGATGTTTTCTCTGTGCCCGGGCCATGGCTGCCCATTTGATGGTGGTGTAGAAAGAAGAGGCTGCTGGTGGGAAAGACTGGGGGAGCAGGAGTGGGCAGCCACAGATGAAGCCATGCTGGCTCCAGATGTGGTCCCAGGAGGCGTTTTAGAGGAGAGCAAAGTCAGCGCTGTGTGGGGACAGGTGACGAGAGCTCAGGTGTGTCAGGCTCCCCGTGTGGTTGCAGAGTCCTCGGGAGAGTGGAGAAGAAATGTGAGCAGGTGGTTGCTGTCAGCAATTGGAGAAAGATAGATGCCACTAGTAGGATGCGTAGGAAGGGTCTCTGTTCCCAGCCTTGACACCCCACCTATGCCCAAGCTGTAGGTTTTCCTCCAGCTGAGACAGGTCCAGCACTTGACAATGCATTGAGAGAAGTTAGGACCACGGAATGGGTAAGGACAACTACAGGCCTCTGCACGCTTCAAGGTTCTGCCAGTGGTGAGACCTTGACCAGGGTGTTCCTCTGAGCCTCTGTTTCTTATGTGTCAGTTGGAGCCAGCACTGTGCCACTACCACAGTGATGCTGCTTGGAAGCAGCCACTGAGCCTCAGTGACACACGTGCTGGTTGCTGTTCACACATCCTGGTTCCTGGTGGTCAGAGTGCAAGCTGGGCACTGATTACACATCTGAGGGTCATTAGTAAATATGTCAACTAACTCTCGCTCTCTCTCTCTCTCTCTCTCTCTCTCTCTCTCTCTCTCTCTCTCTCTCGCACATGCACACATCATTGACACAACAGGCTGTGGCCAAGCCCAGCACCAAGGCATGAAGTAGAACTCCTGCCCGAGCAGTGCACCAGGGAGGGTTGAGGAGCTGGGCCCGATTGGCAGGCTTCTTCCAAGTACTGGGCGCTTCTTCCCTCCTTCCCTCCTATGGTCAGTGTATGGACTGAACAGGGAGAGGGAGAGGATAGTGCCCATGGGTGTCTACACCCAGTGGTATGTTTGCTCATTTGCAGCTGGCCTTTGTGAGTGGGATTCTTACTTTGCTGCTGAAGCGAGTCTGAGCAGCATACCTGGCAGTTAGCAAGACAACAGCAACAACGAACCCAAGCAAAATAAACCTTGTGACTTTGAGAAATGCTATAAGTAACAGGGTCATGCCGCCCATTTGGGCTGTAATTGTGGCAGTTTTCCACAGCCCACACAGTCCACAGACAGCTTCAACCTCGTCTTTGCGACCATGCTGTCATCTCAGTCTTGATGAAACCAAATGGGGGAAAGTGGAAAGCTAGAGAAGCAACCCTCAGGATTATGTATAAATGGCCAGCCAGTCCTTCTCACAGTCGACCTGGAATCTTCTCTCCAGTACAAGTTTCTCTCAGTTCCAGATGTTCGCTCATCCTACCATGGCTATGTTTGTCCTCCCGTGTGATGCTGTTGCTGCTGCTGGCATAACTGTGCTCATTCTCCAGGTCCCTGCTAGGCCATTTTTTTCCTATGGTGACCCTCACCAATAGTTCATCGCACCTTACAAGGTCCTATCTCCTGTGTTCGTGTGTTCTCTAACACTGCTCCCGAAGGGCAGTGATTGGTTGTGATTGGCCTCCTGTGCATACACACAACCAGCAAGCCCAGATCCATGAGGGCCCTAACTCATGAATGAACGTTCTACACCGTGTGTTTTATTTTAGGCAACACTAGATTCTGCAACTAAGACTTCCAAATCGAGGCAAATGAAACAAGAGAAGTTTCCCTTCTCACTTACATCATAGTCTAGAGTAGGTATTTCCAGTCGGGCAGCTGGCATAGTTTGCATCTTAAGTGTCCCCTAAAGGATTGTATGGTATAGCCCCGTCGACTGAGGAGGTGCTGCTGGGAGGTGGTGGAACCCTTGAGAGTTGCCTGGGAAGTCTTTAGGTCACAGGCGATGTGCTCTCAGAGAGGACAGTGCATCTCAGGCTCATTCTTCTCCCTGGGAGAGCAGTTTTGGTCTTCCTGATGCTCTCCCTATGATGTGTTGGCTTACCCAAGGCCACAGGACCAACTGATCATGGACTGGAACCTAAGCCATGAACTGAAACAAACTCCCCCCTTCCCCAAGTTGATCACCTCAGTTATTTGTTACAGTTACACCGAGAGCTAATACAGCAGCTCTCTTCCACCTACTGCCCCAAGAACCCAGACTCACTTCATCTTGTGGGGCTGCCTTGAGACCTTTTGTTTTCTCAGCAGCTAGCCAGACTGGTTTAAGGACCTTGGACTCAGTTGGGCTCAGAAAAACTCCCTACAACATCTGTTCTCCAGAGCTTTACCATGCACATGTGTGCATGCATGTGTGTGTGTGCGCGCGCATGTGTATGTTTGTGTGGCTTTTCTGCTTATTTCTCTGTTTAATAAGATTTCACGCCATGGTCTTTAAACAAGAGATAGGCAACACTGGTTTGTTCATCTCCATTTGTTTTTTCCGCTGCTAAGCCAATCTTAACCAAATTCTGTGTCTACTTCATACAACGTTGGGTCCTAGTCCTCAGCTGTGTGATTCAGTGGTGGTCTTTGAACCAGAGAGTTGAAAGGACTGCAGCTTGGGAGCTGCCACTTATAGTTTGTCATAGTTAGCTTTACCCGTCAACTTGGCAGAAATCTAGAGTCACCTAGGAAGAGAGAACCTCAACTGAGCAATTGCCTCAGTCAGATTGGCCAGTAGGCCTGCTGTCTATGAGGTATTTTCTTAGTTGCTAATTGATGTAGGAGGATCCAGCCCATTGTGGGCTGTACCAACCCTGGCAGGTTTGTTTAAGCAAGCCAGTAAGCATTCATTGTTCCTCCCAGGTCTAGGCTTTAGTTCCAGGTTCCAGGTTCCTGACTCCTGCCCTGGCTTTCCTCCAGGATGGACTTCTTTGCTCAGGTGGGAGTCTTTTATCATAGCAACAGAAAGTAACAAAGACACGGTTTATGTTGGTAAAGATAAGCATGTTGCTCTCTGCTGTTCTTAGAACTGAGTTTCAGGCCAGCTGGCTTATCTGGATGCCCGTGGCAGGGAACACAGGGCCCTGTCTTACTTGGTTTAAAAAGCCTTTGAGATCAGCGATGGGCAAATGTACTTTCCAGAGCAGAACTCAATCTGCAGAGTTGGTAACTGTAGAATTCAATGGCGGCCATCCGACTTTCTTCCTTTCTCCTCATCCGGAAGTGTTGTTTGTGTAGCTTGTCTTCCAAAATCAATGCGAGAGAGACAGCAGCTGAGAGCCTCTCCTACGAAGACAAAGCCTCCCCTTTGTCAGACGGAGATGCCCTCGGCTGCTTTCCACGGGAGCTGGTTAATGATTCCTCTGAGTGCTTTGTAAAGTTCTTGGATTTTTTTTTCCCTTCCCTTTTTAAAAGAGAGAGTCAACAGTCTATTATGTGACTGTAAAGTGTTTTGGTTGCTTGTAATTTGAGGACTGTACTCATGAGAGTCATAATTTTATAGATTTAGGGAAATTTATATGTGCTTTCACATGGGTAGATTTGAGGTACGCCTTTGAACACACATACACACACACACACACATATATATTTCTGTTTCTTTTTTTAAAACCCTTTGTTTGAAATGACCAAGCACAGCATCATGTAGGTGAATTTTCTAGACCTTCTGTGAAAAACATCACAGAACAAAAGAAGCCAAGTTCAGTGCCTGGTGGTGGGCCAGCCGCTGCTTGAGTTTGCTCCACTCCCAGGAAATTTGTAGCCTACATTCTGTTTCCTCTTTAAAAGCAAGTTTTCGTCTGTCATTGTCGATAGTGACATCTCTCCTTCCTTTCCTGTGTCCTCCTCTTCGCCTATCAGGAAAATGGGGTGGGTATTTTTACTCTCTTCATGTTGTAGGTAATTGTGTCTGTGGGTACCACTTGTGACAGTGGGTGGAAGGTGTTGCTTAGCAAACTAATGTGGAGCTTAAACATCAAGATGCTAGTATCTGGGGCTTAGGAGGATGCTCAGCAGTTAACTGATCTCGTAGAGGATTGAGTTGGGATTCCAGCACTCACATCTATGGACAGCTTGCAACTGCCTGTAATCCCCCTCCAGGGAATCTAAGGCCCTTTCTCATGCACCCCCTCCCCCAAACACATATACACATAATTAAGTAATAAAAACTAGTACTTTCCTACAAGATGCCGGTTTCTGCCTCCAAAGGAGGGCTGTGTGGAGTGTTATGGGGGTCCCACTGGCTTTTTCTGTGTCTTCTCATGTTCTCTCAGTTTGAATCATATACTGTAATAGTAATTGGGGCTGACAGCCAGGGCTACACTGGGTCCATGCATGGCCAATTTCAAGGCCTTTTAGTGTTTGTTGAATGTTATGCCAGCCTGTCCTGGTTTTTAAAAAAATAACACTTTGGAACTGAAATGTTCTGGCTGGTAAGTTTTCTGGTTAACGGAAAAAGATGACCTTGGGCAGAGTCTTTTATTATAAGTGAATTACTTATTCTCGTGGACCTCTAAGTGAAGAACTAGAGGATGGGATAGCGTCACTTTCCACATTAGGACTGTCGGAGGACATGCCCAAGGCATTATTATTATTGTTGTTGTTGTTGTTGTTATTAAGATACAACATCACCATTGGAGAAAGAGTTTAAAAAATGTCCAGGATAAAGATGAGCACAATGGCACACACCTCAACCCCAGCCCTCAGGCAGGGGAGGCAGGCAGGGGACTATCCTTGAGTTTAAGACCAACCTGGTCTATGTAGAGAGTTCCAGGGCAGTCAGAGCTACATAGTGAGACCCCGACTTGATAACAAAACAAAACAAAACAAAAATGGTCAGCATAGAAATACAGTGAGACAGATTAGCCAGGAACAACGTGGCTGTGGTGTAATTTCAGTTTGTATTGATCTCTGAGATCCCTTGGAGGCAGATTGATTATACCTTGTACTTATGGTCCTGTGTGAGGTCCTGTTTGCAGACTCGATTCCACAGGCCCCCATTGCTGAGCATCGCGGTGTCTCATGACCTATGCTAGGCACTGTTTCCTGAACAAGATATGAGACTTGACATGAAAAGCCAAGAGAGTCCTTTCTCCGAGGTTGTGTAGCTGGGTGGTCACTGCTGTTTGCTGTTGTCTTGGCATAATTGGTAGTGGAGATCCCCCTCCGTCTTTGTTGTTGAAAGTCTTCTGGCTTGGGAAATCAATGTTCTGTTACCAATATAGGCTTTAATTGAATTCTCTGGACAGGAAGGAGCCAGTCGAAACTATTGCTCAAGAGGTTGGATCCGGGCTTGGTGGTTAGCCGTACCACCAGAGAGCAGGAGGCAGAGGGGCAGAAGCTTAGGAACAGGCAAGGCAAAACATTTCCAGTGTTCCAGAGAGAGGCACCTGCTTAAGTTCCAGAACAGGAAGAGACAGTCTCCCCTTGAGATGTTTTCATTAAGACTCTGGCTTTTAGGCTTTAATATTTGTCTTAAAAATTCCTTAGCGGAAGCATGCTAGGATCAGGAAGGGGTGGGGTAGGCAGAACCACCACTTACATATCAGATGCTGAGCTAGGCCACTGAGGTTTTTTAATGGCCATTTTTTGATCTAGGTGCTTGGGTTCCTGCTGCAAAGTTCAGGGTTACTCTTACCTGGTTCCTTGTTGGGGGCAGGGAGGTGGGCATAGTTAGTAAACCATTCCTTTTTCTTTTTCTTTTCTTTTTGGTGTTTTGAGACAGGGTTTCTCTGTGTAGCCTTGGCTGTCCTGGAACTCGCTCTGTAGACCAGGCTGGCCTCGAACTCAGAAATGTGCCTACCTCTGCCTCTCAAGTGCTGGGATTAAAGGCACGTACCACCACTGCCCAGCTTAGTTAACCATTTCTTGATTTGGTATTTGAAACCTGAAGACTTTGGTTGTGTGTGTGTGTGTGTGTGTGTGTGTGTGTGTGTTTGTGCACACAGCTCTCCCAGACACACTGGTTATAGTAGACTTGGGGAGTATTATCAAGTATTACTTTCTATGTTCAGTGATTATTGCTAAGTGTGACTTTTTTTCCTCCCTCCTCTGAGTGTGTTTATTATTGCCTCAGAATATCTTAGTGACCATTTGAGAAGTGCTTGGGGAATTTAGATGGGGAAAAGTTGTCTTGGCTTAGCTATTAAACCAACTCCTGTGTGTTTATTATGAGGCTTCTATCTTTAGGATTCCCTTGCAGTCTGGGGCAGCACAATTTTCTATGTCATCAGCTTCTTTTTCCTGTAAGGTCAAAGGGCAAGAAGATGCCGGAATCTCCATTTGTTCTTCTGAGACCAGCTGCACAAGCATGTCCCATGGGATAGGCAATCTCCAGCAGGACTCCTGGAGCTCTGGCGTTTTCATCCCTGGACAAGGGCTGTTTGCTGAGCTGGTGTTCTGCTTGCTGGCCTCTTCCCTGCTGCTTCTCTGAGGTCCGTGACAGGTTCACTAAGACCTCTGAAGCTATGGTGGACCGGGTTTTGTGATGGTCTGTTAAGAACATAACAGCTCTCATAGAGTCAAGAAGACACACACACACACACACAGCTCAGTGGGCTTCAGTTTCCTCAAGTAATTGGAGGATCTGAAGAAGCAACACACACACACACACACACACACACACAAACACACACACACACACACACACACGCACACACACACACACACACACACACATTCCTGCTTAGTGGGCTTCAGTTTCCTCAAGTAATTGGAGGATCTGAAGAAGCAATTGACCTGGTTGTGAGGGTGAATGATGTTAATGAAAGGACTTGGAGCCAGCCTTTACTGAATTTGATTGGCTTAATTGATTGACTAAATCATGAAACTCACGAACACCTAGCGCAGATGTGGACAAACTGTGGTCTCGGGACCAAGACTAGCCTGTTTGTACTGCCAGTGAGCCACGAGCTGGGTTTATCTTCAAGTAGCTGGAAGAAAACCAAAAGCATACATTCTGACAAAGGAAAGTTCTATGTAAGTAGTTTGAAGGCTCAGGTCTCACTGGGACTCAGCCATGCTCCTCATCTGCATGACTTTCTGTCCTGTGGCTGCTGTCATGGCAGAAGGGAATGGTGGCTCCAGAAGACTGAATGACCTCAAAGTGTCTGGCCCTGCAGGAAACTGTACTATTCCCATTGAGTATGGAAGCTTCCAAATTTCTGAGGAAAGGGGGCACATTCTGATGGTCAACTCATTCATCACATTTTTTCCAAGTCTTTATTGAGCTCCTGCCGAGTCTCTCACAGTGTTTCAAGTAGACAAGGAAAAGCAAAGAGTGGCACAGGTGACAGTCTCTGAAGACTAAGACGACATATAGATGAGAACAATTGCCATGCCGGACCTTAAGGATGTTCCTAGGGAGGAAGGGAGGGAGGGAGGATGGCAGAGATTGGGTGGTGATCAGGGCAAGCCTAAGGAAGGAGATGCTGGAGAGTGCAAGATCCCTAGTAATTCCGATTGAGTAGCAGGGGAATGCGCAGGCAGGATAAAGATTCAGAAGCCCTGGGTCAAAGACATGAATGGTAAGTTAGGCATGCAGGGCCAAGGAGGGCTAAGTGTATATAGCCTAGGAGAGTGAAGTGTGCCTGGTGTATGGAGAGTTGGCATTGTTCACGTTCATCATTGTCTATAGAATTGTGGCAGTCTGACTTACACTCTTGTTTAAAAATGCTGTGGCCTTCAGACCGTTTGTAAACAGGAAGGGAAGCTGTCTCTGTGTTATAGGTGATAAGCGTAGCAAGTACTGTGGGGTGGGGAGAGTATGAACTGCAAAGCCTTTCCTTCCGAAAAACCCTGGAGGTAGCTAGCTCAAGGATTCTCCAGTGAAATGAAAACTGTAGGGTACGATTCAGTGCTCTGGGGTAGGGTGCCCTTGGGCTCCACCCCTCAGCCTGACATTGTTTCTCCTTGGGGTATGGTGCTGAATCGCTGGAAGCCAGCCTCTGAAAAGAACAAGCACCAGGATCCATGGTCTTTTCTGCCACCGGGGTCCTCTGGGACTTCAAGAGCCCATGGCTCGCTGGTATCCACCAGAGGCACGAATCCTGATCTTGGAGAGGGAATTTTGCCTCGAACCAGGTAGGGATCAGGTGTCAGGAGGGGTTCTGTCTTTGTGGGGAGCAAGGAGTCCATGTTGACAGAACTGAATGAAAGGCAAATGTATGATGTTATTATCACTTAAGCTGACTGGTGGTGACTTTGCTCCCCCTCCTTACCGTGACGTTCTTCACACACACATGTGTAATGTATTTGGATCGTATTCACCTCTCATGAGCCTTTTTGTCCCGTTCCTTTTCTGATCCCAACCAGTCTGCCTTCTACTTCAACATCTTGTTTCTGTTTTTGTGACTCCGTGGGTTTAGATTGGGCTGCTCACAGGGACATAGGTAAGGGGTTATTTTCTGGAGCACAGACAACATGTGAGTGGCTGTGTCACTGATGAAGCGCCTCCCATCAGCAAGTATTAGCTGTCTGTAGATACTCAAGGAGAGGTAAGACATCATGGGCTCCTCTCCCTCCGAGGCATCTCTCATACAGATGGAGTTCAAGAGTGTTCACAGCCACGTCGTACCTGGAAGACAAAGATAGCATCCCACCCCCCTCCCTGCCCACAGCAAGCCATTTTTTTCTACTGATCTCTTGGAGGACTCCACTGTGGATCATCACCAGAATTATGTCAGTAAATAGCACCCTGGGGTTGGTCTGTAGTGAAGGTCACTGTGTTGTGCGAAGAGTCCTCAGAGTCCTGAACTGTGTCGTTATTGCTGTAGTTTCTGTATTTTCTTTCTCAGCTGGGTTCTGAGGGAGCTGGTTTCTTGGAGGCCCAGTAAAGGATATGATTGCTAGTTGTTAATTGCCTCTGTGACAGATCCTTCTTAACCCTCATGAACGTCCTGGGAAGGAAGTCGTTTTCAGGGATGCATAATATCATCATCAAGTGTGTCAGTTTCTCAGAACACTTAGAAGGTTCTGGGCAGATACCATCAGATTTAAACACCCTGGCTTTCCCCTGGGTATGCGTAAGGAGCCATTACGGTGTCACTTCAGGAAAGACTTCAGCTAGTGAGGTGGGATTAGACTGTTGGAGTATGACCAAAAGCAACTTGGGGAGTTTTGTTTTGTGTTACAAGTTGTATGTTGTCCATCATCTGGAGAAGTCAGGGCAGGAACCTGGAGGCAGGAGCTGATGCAGAGGCTGTGGAGGGCTGCTGCTCACTGCCTTGTTCCACATGGCTTGCTTAGCCTGCTTCCTTATAGAACCCAGGACCACCTGTCCAGTGGTGGTATTGACCACCGTAGGTGGGACCCTCCCACGTCAATCATCAGTCAGTGTTCCATAGGCTTGCACAGGCTAGTCTGGTGGGGGTGTTTACTTATTTATTTATTTTTTCAGTTGAAAGTCCCTCTTCTGAAAGGATTCCAGCTTATGTCAGGCTGACCTAAAGCCAGGCAGTACAAGGTGGAAGGATGATTATAACCAACAGGTCCCTCTCTACACAGGTCAAAGAGTCTACAGGCTGCATTGTGAAGACAATCCCCATCTGCTAGGGATGAGGGGAAGGGGAATCTGAGGGCCTTTTGTTTTAAATCTGTCATCTTCTATTAATTTGCATTAAACAAAAGAAACAAAACAAAACAAAACCAAAACCATATGTCCAGGGCATTGGTTCTCAAACTCCCAATCTCTTTGACCCTTTAATACAGTTCCTTGTGTTGTGGCGACCGCCCCCCCCCCCCCACCTATAAAGCTGTTTTCATTGCTACTTCGTAACCGAAATTTTGCTACTGTTATGAATTACAATGTAAATATTGTTTTGGAGATAGAAGTTTGCCAGAGGGATCCTGACCCACAGGTTGAGAACCCCCTGGTCCAAAGTGTTTATTGTTACACATTTTAAAAGATGGTGTCATACATTTTAACTGGAAAGGTCATTTTCCTCAAAATATCTCTCTCTCTCTCTCTCTCTCTCTCTCTCTCTCTCTCTCTCTCTCTCTCATTTTCAGTTCTTTCCTCCTTCTTTTCTATCAAGTGACAGTGTTGGAGAGAGCGTCCCAGTGAGGTTGGGACTCTCCTGGTCACACTTTGCTGTGCCCACGTGTTTTCTTGAGAAGAGCCCTGGCTGTAGGTGGGCGTTCAGAACTTCTTCTGAACTGGAGTTCCTGGCTGTGTGGCAGGGAAGCCATGCTTGCTGCATGGCTTTGTGCCGCAGGCGTGGTGTCATGGTGTGTAGCCGCTCTGAATTATAGACTTCCTTCAGGGGATTTCCAGGACACCTCCTCACCATAAGGGTATAAAATTAATGTTTTTTCCAGCTTAATCACAGCAGTTTTGAAAGGAAGCACCTTTCAGCTGATTATCTAAAACTGACTTCCTTTAAGATGAGAGGAGAGCCGGGAGTGTTGGGTGGTAACCTGTCCCAGCACAGTGGAGCCTCACATCTGTGATTCAGGACCAAAGCATGAGGGCCTTTGACCTTCACAAGAAGGTGTGGTGGGGTATAGGGTGAGGGGCAGGGCTAGAGGACACCATCAAACAGAATGCCTTTCCCTCACAGATGCTGTTTGTACCCCACCCCACCCCCCACGCCTTTCAGGAAAATAACCTCAAAAAGCCCATTATTACAGTCCTGGCTTGAGGGATGGCGAATGATTCTGAGGTTTGATTTCACATCAGTATTTTGCACTGTAGCCTCTTGGGTTTGCTTGGCTCAAGTTGAAGGGGGTATGCTGGTTTTGTTCAGTGATCGGATCTTTCTCCTGGGACATGACCCTAGTGGAGTACAACATAAATTCCTGTGAGTAGAACTGAATCTGTCCCTGTCCCCCATCAGAAGGTGTGGGAGGAGGAGGCCTTGAATTTCCCTGGAGAGCCGTTCACTCTGGTTTCCAGAGTGGTGTGTGCATGCCTGCTTCGTGAGCGTGCGTGAGTCTACTCCGTGAGTCTGTTCTCTGACCTTGAAGGCTTTCGGCCCTTTTGTTCTGTAGTCAACCATCTGATATTCTTTTGGACTTCATAAGTCCAAAGCAGAAAGAACTGACCATGTTAAAATCTTGCTGGTGGCCTTTTTCCCTGCATCTATTAAGGGAATCCCAATGTTATTTAATTGGATGTGGCTTTGTTCCTCCAGCTTCATTAACCAAATGATAATAGTGATAGGATACTAGTTGGCCTTGGAGTCCATGACTCTTCTCCATACAGCTGCTTAATATGCATTTATTCAGCGAGCCTATGGATGACTTGCAGGCCTGCTAGGGAGGGTACAGCGCTTGATGTCAGTGACCCTGGCAGGACATTTTAGACCTTCCTCTGGACTTTTCTTTTTCCATTGGGCTGCATGCATTTTTGCAGCATTTCCACAGTACATAGTTCCAGTCAGACAGGACTCGTCTTCCCTACGTTCAATATTTCGGGATGAAATCCTTTCAGCGTAGCTGCTCTCTTCAGTTCAGCATTCCATTAACTGTCAGGAATCGAGCTGAAGTTCTGAGCTGCATCATAGGTACCATGTAGCCACAGTGAAGTCATTTCCCCAAGATACACGACGTTGAGGGTGGGCAGGCAAGGTGGATGGGCTCTCAAGGCTTCCTGACTCCCACATCTAACCTAATTCCAGAAACGTGACTCTGGCCTCTGCTGCAAGGCATCCTGGGAAGAAATCTATCCTTTTACTCCCAGAGGAGGGGTTGGAAGGAGAATCCCTGTAGAGAGAGAGTCACAGCATCACTCTGCCCCCACGGGAATTCTGAGTTCTTAGTCACTCTGGGGAAATGGATCAGTGTTTGCTCCACTCTCTGAAAGGGCCTTTCTTGCCCCTGGAGGGGAGTTGGATCTCATTTTCCTTCCAGTGGGGCATTTCCGGCCTCTGTCCCCTTTGCTCATTGCAGAATGTGGTGCCAGACAGTGGCAGGCCGAGTTGCAGGCTAATGAACTTGTCGGCCTCATTCCTGTGTAGCACGGAGGTCTCAGACAGGAACTTGCCTGTGCCCAGAAAATGTGTCTCTTCTGGAGTCCAGAGTTATCAGGCATCTGCTTCCATGGTTTCTTTCCCAGTTACATTCATCAATATCATGAAGTTAAATGAAAGCATTCCCTGTCCTGGCACCAGATTCTCAGATGTGTGTATCGCTGTTGTAGCATCTGCCTTGGCTCCTTTTCCTTTGAAGGGGATTTTTCTCCGTGAGGATTAGGAGCACAGAGTACAGTTTCTTGGGGAAGCTGAGAATTCAAACCTGTGAAGTTGGTGATCTCTCACAAACCAGCCCCACTCACTACATCTAGTTCTTTTCATCTGCAAGTGGGGGTATGTGTACCAGCCTTGAAGATAACTAAGGGTTGCGCAGGACTGTGTGGCATATGGTGGGTATTCACACCAAGGTAGAGGCATTCAGCCATTGCCCAGGATGACTTACATGCATACACTGCTAGGATTCCCAGGCAGGCTAGCTACCCAAATGACCTGTGGGGCCTGGAAATGCCACCATCACTGGAACTTGGGCGCCTAGACACCGTCTCATTTCTATCTCTAGAAGTAGGTTCAGCATCCCATTACTGTAAGTAGCTCCTCAGTTCCGTTTTGACTATCAGTCACATCTGGGAACCTCTGCAGTATAGGTTTTCCCCCCTCACCATCCTCAGTAGAGTCTAAACAGTGGTGTTGAGTAAGTGGTGTGAGGATTTTAGAGATGCTGGCCATCTTAACAAGCTTTGGGCTGGTCCTCAGCCCAATATTTCTGTTTGTTGGGACAGGTCGGGTAGGGTAGGCAGGAAAGAGATAATTAAGAAAATTATTGTTTGGGGCTAAGGAGAAGCCCCTGCTTGTAATCCCAGTGCTCGGGAGGTTAGCTGAGAACCTCCCTTAGTAACAAAGTGGGGAGGGATCGAGGATGACACCCAGCATCAACTTCTGGCCGCACACACATGTACAGCACAAGCCTCTGCACATACAGGTGTGTGGACCCCCTCCCATACACACCCGAGCATCTGTACATCTGTGTGTGGACCCCCTCCCAAACATGCACAAACCTTTGCATGTGCATGTATATGGAACCCACACTCATACACATATGGTTTTGAGTTGGAGATACAGCACAGTGGAGAGTTTCTTTAGCATATACAAAGCCCCTAAGACCAGGTGTGGTGGGGCATACTTTCAAGGTCATCCTTGGCTACATAGTGAGTTTGAGGCCAGCCTGGGCTATTTGAGACAGTAGTTTGAAAGAAAAATCTCTGTCTAACAAGGAAACCTGTGATGTTGGAGTCATTAGAAATGGGAAATTTGTTTTCTGCCTTCCCTTCCTCCCCTGGTTGGGTCCTCTGGCTGGCTCTTAATAGGGAGAGTTCTTACCATCTGGAAGACCCAGTGTGCCTCAGAGTCAGGAAGGCTGGCTTAAATTCCTGCTGCAATCTTAAAATCTTGGAAACTTCATGAAAATGGGTCTGATCTCAGTTTGGAGACTTCCTGGGTACAAGCTGACACACTTCACAAGAATCAAAATGTGTCTTTTGGACAAAGATATCAGAGCAGGAGGCAGAAGACCCCAATCCTGAAGCATGGCCATTTCCACTTCCTGCGTCTGTGAACCTCAGTGTGTCACTGAATCGCACAGTGAGCTCTGGTTCCCTTGTTTGCCAGTGGGGTGTTCATGTTATTTCCTTAGCTCTACCACACGATGTATTTCATGTACAGTCACTTTGTAAAACTGAGAGCAGCACCTTCATGCTCTTTCTCCTCTTTTTGCTGCATGTTTACCTGTTATCAGTATGTTTGAAAAGAAAAATTATTGATAACTACATTTGTGGTTTGTGTTTTAATCCTCTGGTTGTTCCTTCATTCTACCCTTGGGGCATCTTTAGAAGTCCTGTGGGCTTGGTTTGCTAGGGAGCAGCTAGATGCCCGTACCTCTGCGGTGCTCACAAAAGCTGTAGTAGCCTCTTTTTCTTTCCTCCCTAAAGTGTCTTTCCTGAAAACAGATGTTGCTTGGGAATGGAGTGGACACCTGCAGAAGGTTATAAATGATTTTTGGTACCCACACATAGGGCTGCCCTCTACAGATTATCTGTGTTCAGTGTGTGTGAGCGTGTGTGTTTTACATGCACAGTAATTGAGAGTTCAGTTGCCAGAATCTGTTGACCCGTCTTTGGGGAAGGTCATAGTTCAGCCCACATATGACCTTACAAGTCTCTGAGCCAGCAGGAGCTCCAGCTGGATTCATGCTTTTATCTGAATCCAGGATAGAATGTTTAAAAGTAGGTATCTGGACAGAAAGCAGACTCACATGTAGGAATGTATAGGGAATGAATTCCTTATAGGTAGTCTTTTGGTTTTGGTTTTTTAAGACAGGGTTTCTCTTTATAATCCTGGAACTCTCTCTCTCTGTAGACCAGGCCAGCCTTGAACTTAAAGATCCACATGCCTTTGCTTCCTGAGTAGTGGGATTAAAGTCATGTACCACCACTGCCTGGTGTGATAGTCTCACTACTTAAATATTGAAGTAAATATTCTCTCATCTCTGAGTTTTACACATTGACCATCCATCCATCCATCCATCCATCCATCCATCCATCCATCCATCCATC
>JADRCD010174173.1:0-23149 GCA_019843815.1 Montemys delectorum | reverse complement strand
ATCCATCCATCCATCCATCCATCCATCCATCCATCCATCCATCCATCTCTTCAGAATATATAGAGACTGGGTTCTTTATAGATCATCCAGTGCTTAGCTATTGGGAGAAATAGCCTTTCATCTATCCATTCACCAGTTGCTTGCTCCATCTAGCCATCCATACCTACCATATTGGCAAATGGCTATTAAGTACTATCATGTATCAGGTTCTGTGCCATCTCTTGGGATAAAAAAAGGACAGAACCTCTGTCCTCAAGAAGCCTACAGTCTGGGGTGCAGGTTATTTTCCTAAAATTTAAATCCAATTCTTACTTGACACAAGCTTATTTTATTTTCTTTTGGTCTCTCTTTTGAGTTTGGGAAAGCAAGCCTCCTAACCATGGGGACATTTCCCTTGTTTTTATAAACCCAAGTTCTAGAGTTGGGTTTCATGTTTTGCATAACTCTGCATGGCATAAATAGTTATTGTGTTAACAGGGAGAACAAGAGGGAAGGAAGGACAATACGGGGGGGGGGGGGGGGGGGGGGGAGGGAATAGCTTCAAATCCTAAGAATGTAAATGTCTCAAAATCTTCTTTGGAATTGTTAAAAAGTTATTTCTTGGCTTCAGAGTGTATCATATCCAGAATCACTCTGAATTTTGTAAACCATCAGAAACCTTCCATCAGGATGGGGCCAGCTGGGACACAAAGTCCCATGTCTGGGGACAGGTCATGTAAATGGGTGGTTATGGGTAGTGTGTTCCGCAAGTTTGGGTTTGGTCTCCATTTTTCTGTCCTCCCCCGAGCAATGATAGGTGAGGTACTTAACCTTTCTGAGCCCCATTTTCCCACCTTGTAAGATGAGAGTGATGGCCCCGTTTACCTGAGAGATTCATTACGAATATGGTCTGAGCTCAGAGAGTCTAAAACGCAGGCCTGGGATGTAGTAAAGGCTAAAGCTGATTCTGTTTGTAAGGGGCAACAGGATTGGATGGCTAACAAAATGAGAAAGTCAAGTCCACATGAGGATCCCTGTTCCAAAAAACTGGAATGCAGAGTGCTCCAAAATCTCAAATCTTTAGCACAGACAAAAAGAAGAGTCCACATTTGGCCTCATGACAGGTTCGAGCTGAAACACAAGATGTGGGGCAATGAGATGGTTCAGTAGGTAAAAGTGCTTGCTGCCAGGCCCGACATTCTGAGTTCAAGCACCGGGACCCACAGTGGAAGGAGAGAACTGACTCATGCCCTTTGATTCCCACACGTGTGCTGGCATGTGTGCACCCACATGCACGCATACATACAAAATAAATAAATGAAATGTAAAACAAAACACGGGAGCACCAAGCATTGTAATATACGAACGTTCAAGCTATGTGTATAATATGAATTTTATGTTTGTGCTTAGGGCCTGTGAAGAGTCGCATGCTTTGAGTTGGAAGAATTTAAGATCAGGGCTATTCAGCCTATACTGACAGCTTGCAATTTCAATGGAAATAACATGTGCGACGCCTCTGACATTACACCACTAATCATCTCCTGAGAAGTATCAGTACCTCTCTGGCAGCCTGATTTGTGTCCTTGCTAAGATGCTGATGGGTAGTCAGCAGGCATTCTGCAGTCCAGGGGGAATGTCTGTCTGTTCTAGTCTAGGGGAGGAGATCCTGCCAAACTTGTCAGCCGTGTTATAGGTTTCTGGCCGGCGTGAGTAAGCTTGTCTTTTAGGCAGGCCACACTAACTTGAGGAAATCCCTGTATGAAATTAATTTCCTCAAAGGGCAAATTGGTAATTATGTCTGACATTATTTTCTTTTATTTTTTTAAAAATAAAAGGCTGACCATGAGTTGGATTTTATATTGTGCTTGAGGCAAAGGGTTCAGGACAGTAGGAATTATCTCCAAGAATGGATCTTTTTTCTTCCCCCCTTTTTCCTTAAGATGGGGAGGGGGAGTTTCTCTTGGTGTTTTTTCTGGAAGGTATTTCTATATACTGTTTATAGAGGCCGTGGTCCTTTTTAAATTTAAGGAGCCCAGTTGGCTTCAATGGCAATAAATAAAGCTCCATATGGGGGCCAAGGGATAGTTAATTTATGGACCCAGCTCCTTCCGTAACTTCAGCCAGTTACTTCCTGGGCTATAAGGCCTGACTGATGGCCATCTGATGCATTGAACTACTGAGGTGCTTTTGAAGTTTCTCCTGCAGGGCCTGGGGTCTGGCCCTGTGAAGTGTTAATAGGCCTCCTGCCCAGGCTTTATTTGAGGGGTGCTTGTTAGAGGAACCTTGATGGGTCCATGGGGGCCTCTAAGCTGTACTGTTCTACTCTGCAGGGCTGGCTCTTGGCCTCCGATTCCTCTGCTCCATTGTTTTGATTTTGACTCCTGGGACAATTCCCCTTTCGCTCCTGGGTGTTCCCAGGGCCCAGGCAGCTACGGGTGACCAGGCAGGGCCAGCCAGGGAATATGCCGGAAGGGCAGACCAGAGGACTCCGCCCAGCAGAGCACAGCAAGAGCACAGCAAGGCTTTTGCAGTACATAAACCACAGCTTGGTCTTAAGCAAAAAAAAAAAAAAAAAAAAAAAAGGCCTCTATCCAGTAAACACATTCTGTTTCTTCTTTTCCCTGGGTTGCAGCGTCTCCACCACCTTCCCACTTTGGGTCCCTAGTGGCCTGGCACACCAATCTGAGAGCCACCACTTGCTCTTCCTAAAAAGGAAAGCTTGTTCATGCTCCTCTCCTTCCTACAGGCCTTCCACAGTACCTTCTTGGGCTGCTTGTGCCTCTCAGATACCTGTGTACCCTGCTCCCCACCCTCCACCCCGAGACAGACTGTGCGGTGTTTGAAAAGACAGGGCTTTTATGCAAGCTAAAATGAGGTTGTTAGGGACTGGGGTTGCAGCTCAGTAGTAGAATGCTTGCCTAGTAGAGCACAGCGGGTGGGGAGGTGGGGGGGGTGTGAGCACAGGATGGAGGACTAGAGGAGAGGGGTGGGAGGTGGGGGAAGGGCAGGTATGGGTGAGGTTTGGCTTATGAGGTCATTAGATCTGCCCTAACCTGTATGACAGACTGATGAGAAGGGAGCAGATGCGGACTGCCCTTGCATGCAGAAGGGCCACGTGAGGACACATGAAGCAAGTGGCCTTGGGAGAAGCCAGTCGTGATGATACCTAATCCTTTGGAGCCAGACCTTGGAGAAAATCACTCTGTTGTTGCCGCCATCCAGTCCGTGTGGCTTCTGTTATGGCAATGGGACAAACATGGTTGTGCCGTGTCTGCAGGATAACTTTCTAGCCCTGTAGAATGCCACAGGAGGTTCTTTGTCTCTCTGGCTGCTTTCTGCTTCCAGCGCTGGGCAGAAGTCTTCCTGCTTATGTGACAGACAAACTACACATCCTTTAAAGCTGGGTTCCAGGATCTGCTGGGGCCTCCTGAAACTGTCTAAGTCTGTCCTCTGCTCCTGAAACTGTCCAAGTCTGTCCTCTGCTCCTGAAACTGTCTAAGTCTCTCCTCTGCTCCTGAAACTGTCCAAGTCTGTCCTCTGCTCCTGAAACTGTCTAAGTCTGTCCTCTGCTCCTGAAACTGTCCAAGTCTGTCCTCTGCTCCTGAAACTGTCCAAGTCTGTCCTCTGCTCCTGAAACTGTCCAAGTCTCTCCTCTGCTCCTGAAACTGTCCAAGTCTGTCCTCTGCTCCTGAAACTGTCCAAGTCTGTCCTCTGCTCCTTACCCAGGCATGTGCTCCTCTTCTGGACTCTTCAGGAAGCCGGGAGGGCAGGGCTTTGTGTAACTGACCCTGGCACACAGTGATCCTGGATGACTCACTGCATCAGCTAAGATTTAGTCTCTCTATTCTTGTCCCTAGGAAGTGCTCTTCCCTGTTAGAAGACAGGCTAAGTCTGGATTCTCCTTGGGGTGTAGTTAGTGCCACACAGGCTGGTCCTGGAAAGGCAGTAATGGTGACAGTGACAGTATGCACAGCTCTGGTTATGTGTGTATTTATGGTTTTTAATTCTGTTTATTTCCAGACAGTTTGTGTCTTATTTGTGTATATCTCTGTCTGTCTCTCTGTGTACCCATCCCTGACTAGCCTGACATTCACTACATAGTCCCTGGTAGCTTCCAACTCACAGCAGTCCTCCTGTCACAGATTTCTGCTTGCTGGAGCGACCACACATAGCTAGTTAGTATGTTCTGAGAGTGTTCTAGATACCACATAAGCTTTTGTCACCATGGTGCCAGAGTTTATAAGGTCAGACCTGGGGTCAGTCAAGCCCGATTCAGCCGTCTGTCCTTGATAGATGTCTTAGGGTTCCAATTACTGTGATGTTACACCATGACCAAAACATGTTAGGGAGGAAAGAGTTTATTTGGCTTACACATGTATCACTGTTCATCACCAAAGGAAGTCAAGACAGGAGCTCAAACAGGGCAGGAGCCAATGCATGGGCCATGGAGGATGCTGCAGCTGGATCTTAGGGAGATATTTTCTCAACGGAGGTTCCCTCCTTTCAGATGACTCCAGCTTGTGTCAAGGTGGCATAAAGCTAGCCAGGACAGTAAGATAATACACAATTAAACATATAAGTATCAGTAATGACTGGGGAAGGATATATTCCATGTGGCTTCATTGGTAAGAGGAACCAATCCAGTGACCCCCCCCCCCCACTTCATTGTTCTGAGTCCTGATGTGAAGTTCATGGTTAAATGGAGGGTAGGGTGAAGATTACTCTACATTTCTTGCCCATCACTGACCCATCATTGTTAATGTTCTAGTCTGGCTTCAAGGTCATCTGACAGGTTTTGTAGAACTGTTGAAATTCGTTCCTGGGGGTAACCTCCTTCCCTGGTTGACACTCACAGTCCAGCCTTCCCCTTTCCCTAGCATAAGATTCCCAGGTGAATCCCAATTCTGGAGAACCATGGGCTCAGTAATCTGTCTCTCTTTAGATCAGGGGTTCTCAATCTGTGGCTTGTGACCCCTTTGGGGGATGCATATCATATCTTGCATATCAGATGATTGACATTATGATTTGTAATGGTAGAAAATTATAGTTATGAAGTACCAACACAATAACTTTATGGTGTGTGTGTGTGTGGGGGGTCACCACACATGAGGAACTGTATTAAAGGGTCGCAGCATTGGGAAGGTTGAGGGCCACTGCTATAGAGAGCCCTCAGTCCTGCCCAGGCCCGTTATGGTTTAGTATATTACATGGCTGACATATATTTCTCATGGTCCTATGCTCTGGCTGCCAGGCCAGGAGTCAGATTTCCTGCCATTGCTTCCAGAAGTTTGAACGGAAGTGGCCTTGCCAGGGCATCTGAGCCTCACCTCCTCCATTTCCAGTGACTGGGGCAGAGGGGTTGTCACCTTTATTAGCCTGGCAGAGTTGACACACTCAAGCTCTAGTTCACAGCTCCCTCTGGGAAGACCCCCTTTTCTCCCACTCTGTAGAGGAGATGATGCCGTCGCCTGACAGGACATAGAATCTGGCTAGACTTCATGGATCTCACAAATCTGCAGGCACAACTCGAACTTTTAAAAATTTTAAACTGTATGTGTATGAGGGCTTGCCTGCGTGTATGTGTACCACATGGCTACCTGGGACCTGTGGAGGTCAGAAGAGTGTTTCAGATTCCCTGGAGCTGGAGTTGGACAGGTGGTTGTAAGCTGCCACGTGGTTGCTGGGAACTGAGTCCTCTGTAAGAGCAGAGAGCTGGAAGAGCCGTGAGTAACCTTGACTGTTGAGCCATCTTTCCAGACTCGATATAACCAGCCACGTAAGCCTGCTACCTTCACATATGTCGTGAACAACATTCCTTCTTTGATAAGATAGAGTAACCCATGACTTAGAGAATATAACCTTATAGAATAGCCTCATGTAGCAGAGCCATATCACCCTTCCTGTCCCCTCACCCTGGCGGCTCCCTCCTCTTCCTCAGGATAGCGCCTGCACCCACTGTATGCCCGTGGACTGTGGCATTGTGAGGATATCCCTTACATTGCCTTGTCTCAGGGCTGTTAGATGAAGTTCATTTCGTTACGGTTGGACTCTTGCTTCATGGGCCCAGTCACTGGAACCCTGAACCAACCCCAGATTTCAATACTCTCTTACAAGCTTCCCTTGTCCTTGAGACCCATTGAAATTCTAGTACCACATCCTGCCATGATTGGTTATAGACTTGACTGTCACACTCACCCTTCCCCCAGAACACAGGCCAAGGACAGAGGGAGCTAAGAGTCCCACGTTTCAAAGAGTTGAGAGTTTGTAATGATGTGTGGGTGTGATCAGGTTTCCTTGGACTGTAGATTCACATGAGGTCACTCTTCCATGCCTGTCACCGGGCTTTGCGGGGATGCTGTGAAGCAAGGGAGGAATGATACCTACATGTCGCTTTCTCTGATTCTGAAAATGTGACCAGTGGATCATGGCAACACCTCTGTTTGGTCTTGACGACTAAAGACGAATCCATGACACCCAAAGCTCCTGGCGTCTCGAGGATGCTTCCAGATGCATCTTCCTTTAAATCATGTTGCCCTAACCTGACTGTTAACCCAGGGCTTGCTGCTGCTTAGTTGGAAAATGGAACACAGAGGTCGATCACCAGTGGTCACTGGCAACAAGAAGGGATTCTGAGACCTCTTCCTCATCCCTGCAGGCTCAGGAGCTGCTTAGGAAAGTCTTCAGGCCAGCAGGTAGCAGGCCTGCATTCAGAAGAAAAGCATACTTTCCCCCTGACTTCCAAATGCTTTCAAAAGGAGGGCATTGACTACTGGGAAGGAAGGCCTGGATTAAGAGGTGATTTTGAGCAGAAAGGGAAATGAACTGAAGTGCGTGCGTGTGTGTGTGTGTGTGTGTGTGTGTGTGTGTGTGTGTGTGTGTGTTTTCCTCTCAGGCAACGGTCTGATTTTATTTGGAAGCAATTGTGACTTTTTTTTCACTTAATATTAGTAAAATAATGAAGAGTTGTGAGGTAAACGAACTTATTTGACAAACTAATATATTAAACATATTTTCCTGTCTAAAATGCAGTTTCTTGGCTTAGAAGGTTGCTTTTATGAAGGAGGGTGAGAAGGCACACCCAGGACGCTCCGGCTTAGGTTGCTGCTCTTTGGTGACACTGCGTGAGTCCTAAAGAAGATACTGACCTTGAAACAGATTCTGGTTTCCTAGCAATGCTCACGATCAACCTTGATGCCCCCCCAGGACCAGGGAAAAAAAAGAACATGTCCCTAAGACTCCTCCTCGATGTTGCTGAGACATTTACTGTCCACAGTTCCTGCAGGGTTGTTCTGTTGAGTGACTCTTCCACCTGATCCTGTTACATAGGATCATCCAGCTGATACAGAGTCTCGTGTGTGTGTGTGTGTGTGTGTGTGTGTGTGTGTGTGTGTGACCCCATTGAATGAGTGGACACCATTCCCTTCATATTTCCCCCTAGGAAGGAAGGGATGGGGTCCACGTTATCCCAGGTTAGCCCCATCTACTTTCTGGAATGACTGATGTAAAGTTATGTCACTAATTTTCCCTCTGGCAGGCTAAAACTGTGATGGCTCTGGGGCTAGCTTCATGGGTCACCATGCAGTAGGTCCTCTGGGAGTTGTAATTTACACACCCACTAAGGTCCAGAGATCCTCACGTCTGAGCTACATCTCAGACTGACTCCTTTGAGCTGCATTCCACAAGCATCGTGGAAGGGCGTGAGCCTCAGGAGCATAAACCCCATCTGGACTGCAGGCGCTTAAAAATACCTTCTCCACTCTCATGGCCAAGGTTGCTATGTGTCTACTGGAGTTAGATCTAGATGTGTGTGGCAGGCAGATGGGAAGACTGTTGGGATCGGAAAGCACAGGGCTTTCTGTGTTTGTGATGACATTCTGTGAACCAGAGATAACCCCAGAGCTATAAGCCAGTCCATTATTTCCCAAACAGTATCCTGCATTCATTGATGGTGCTTTAGAGAATCCAGCTCATACATGTATGTATACATAGGCATGCAAGAGGCTATAGCTTTGGATTCAGTGTTAATAATAAGCAGACTCATTCTGGAGCCATGCACACAGAGGCATTGTGTAGGACAGTCCTTTTTATTATATTACATTAACTTTCCTTTATGACATTTGGTGGGTCAACTCCATGGCAGCAGGTCAGCTGAGTTATGGAGGAAATGAACCTGAAAAGTGGAAGAGAGGCTGTAATGTGATAAAGCGTATCAATTCAATTTATTTCTCCTATGCTAAAGGCAGTCAGCAAGGCCGGATATCTCCCTGCCTGGCAGAGACTTGTCAGAGATGGGCTGGGGAAAGGTCTCAATGACAAGGCTTCCTACAGGCTCAGTGCTGCCAAGCTTGATGACCTGAGTTCAGGTTATCAGGGCTCACCTGGTAGCAGGAGATAATTGAATTCTTCAATTTGTCCTCTGACTTCCACAGGTGCACACTTACATGTGTGTGCGAGTGTCTGCATATGTACATGTATGTGTGAGTGCGTGCACACACACACACACACACACACACACAGTGGGTAGATGTTAAGCAAAAAAATGGTTTAGTGTTGATGCTTGGGAGCTCAAGAGTCTTCTCACACCTTTGGGAGAAGGTTTAGTATAAGTTTAATGTTTGTGTTCATAAACCCAGCAAGCCAGCTTCTCTCTCCAGTGGTCACTCTGGAAAGGCTTCTGACCTATTGTGTGGCTTCTGGGACCAGTCAGAGCAGCTTCACAGCCTTGAGATGCTTTAAGAATCCCTCCCCTGCTGGAGAGCACTCACGTCTTGTCACGACTCCTCCAGTTCACCCACAGCCGCCTGTGGCTGTGGCTCTCCTTCTGTAGATCGTGACAGGGCTGCACTGGGCTCTGTTCCTCACATCTTCTCACTCCTCAGCCTTGCTTTCCTCCTCTGCAAAGCGCAGAGACTGACAACAACCTCCACAGGATTTTAAGAGCATTTATAAAAATCCTCTTTCTAGAGCCAGCTAGCCAGCCAGCTAGTACATAATGGTTGTTATGGCAATGTTTAAGTCCCACCCCTTCCTGCTGATTGACAGTCCTTTGTAAGTCCTCCCGTCTGGTACACCTCTGTTCTTCTACAGCCCTCTGTGTGCTAGCCTATGTGCTAGCTCTCTGACAGTAGCATCCTTTATCTCAGCTTGCGTCAGAGGCAATAGTCCTAGCAATCTCGGCTTCACGGGAGAGTATTCTAGGAACTGCACAGAAGATCCCTTCGATGTCAGCTTTGGGCACGCCCACTACCATTTCACACGCACTTCACATTGCACAGACACATGTGGGGAGAGCAAAAGCTGGTCACCGAGCACGTGCTGGCTAGTGGTTTTCATAAGAAGTAGAAAAAGAGCCCAGGCAACAGGCTTCATGGTCTGTCAATTTGGGAAGTATCGTCTGGGACCAGGATGGAGGCATAGAAGGCAGAAGTAAGACGGCCAGTCCTGCTGCACTGGGAGTTCTTGGTGCAAACAGCCAGGCGGTTCCCCACCACCAACCAGGTCTGCTCTGAGATGCCTACGTGGGGCTCTCCATTCCCTGGGGAATAGTCACCAAGGTGAGCTCTCAGGTCCCCTGACTTGGGTTTGGAGCAGCTCTGCCTCCTTTTAGAATATTCTGTGACCTCAGTAGAGACTGGAGATGGACTAAAGCCTCTTTGAGTCCTCCAGTGTTGGTTATGCAACAGAACTTTAAATTTGTTAAAATTTATTACTTTTGCGGGTGGGGGTGGGGGAATAGTGCCTGTATGGAGGTCAGAGGACAACTTGGAAGAATCAGTTCTCTCCTTCTACCATGTGGGTCCTGGGGATTGAACTCAGGTCATCAAGTTCAGTGGCAAGAGACTTTGCGTCCTGAGCTATCTCACTGGACCAGTAGAAGTTTTTGTTAATGCATTCTGAGTTTTAGAAAGGATTGGGCTTAGGGAAAAGAAGTTAGCACAGAGCTCCCACATGCCCACTCCCAGCTTTCCTTCTGGGATACCCCACATTGTTGTGCTATGCTTCTCATAGCTAGTGAACCAATGTCAATGCCTTACTGTGAAATCCAGCCTTCCTTTCCTGTTCCAGGGATCCACATTGCAGTGGGTTGCCATGGTTCCTTGGGGGTGAGTCTACAGCAGTTCCTGATGCTCTTATCTCGGTGTCTGTGAGGTGGTTTGGATTCCTGGACTAGGATTTGTCTCCTGCTTTCCTCAGGAATCAGTTTTGATTTGGTGGTCTGGAGAGCAGGATTGGGACGGACAAAGACATTCCAGTTGTTCTCAACCTATGGGTCACGACCCCTCTTGGGGGGGGGTCGCATAGCAGGTATCCTGCATATCAGATATCCACATTATGATTCATAACAGTAGCAAAATGACAGTTATGAAGTAGGAACGACATAATTTTAGGATTGAGGGTCACCGTAACATGAGGAACTGTGTTAAAGGGTCTCAGGGATTGGAAGGTGGAGGACCACAGATGTAGAGGGTGCTCCCTTGCCCCAAGTAGCTTATCACTGTTGTTGGCTCATGCTGTGTTGAGGGTGTAGTCTAGGGCTTAGCACCTCTTGGCAAGTGCTTGCTACTGAGATGCCCCTCAATTGTCAGGGGCTCCTGGGTCCTTTACATGGATGGCACCCATCAGGTTTTCCTCTGAAGTGGCTTCTTCCCCTCTCTCTGTCCCACGCACTCCAGGAAGAAGTCACTGTAAGTAACCACACCTAAGGACTGTGTCCAGCACTGTTTCCTAACCATGCCTTCCCTTTGTCCAGAACTTTCTGTACCCCATATCCTACTGGCCTCTGCCGTATTTCTCTCCACCCCCAGATTCCTTTTGTGGGCGCAGTCTTGGTTTGTCTGTATAAACAAGGTGGGTTAACTGACCAAATTTCTTGACCTTGGGGAATCCAGTCCCTGAGGACCCAGTGCCCACCCTAGCTCACATTTCAGCCTTTGTCCCTAGGGAACACTTGCTATGTCTGCTTTCAGAACTTTGTGTGACTGGGGCCTTGGAAGTTGCAGCAGCAATGAATGCAGGCACCTCATTCATTCATCCCACACTGTGACCTCGAAGCCACTGCTCTGATCCTCATTTTACAGACAGACAGCAGAGGCGTGAACAGTGTCCATGGAAGCACCCAGCCAAGGTTGCATACTTAGCGCATTGCAGAGCTGAGCTGTTGGAATTGTTTTATTATTAGAAAATTAAATTAAATGTTCAACTTATTATTGTGTGTACATATGTGCATATGATGTGTGGGTATGCAGGTTCACGTGCGCATTGAGGTCGGAGGTCCACTTGTGGATTGTGGAGTTAGCTCTCTCCTGACTTTATATGGGCTCTGGAGTTTGGCTCAGTTCACAGGCCCCTGTACCAGCTTAGCCATCGTGTCGGCTTTTGGGCAGTGGAGTTTTGAGAGCAAGATGTTATCTGTGTACTTCATGAGTCTCTGATGTCCCATTTGTCAGACTGTCCCCGTATGAGAGTCCGAGCTTGGGAGCATCATAGCTGTGTATTTATGCCTGGCTCTGCTCGAGTTACATCACTCTCTTTTGCATCTGCAAAGCAAGGTTATCAATGCTGGCGTCCCTGAGGGGAAGCTTCAGTGAGGTGAGGTATGGAACATGCCAAAGTGGTGTTTAGTGATTCCAAGTGCAACAGCCAGGTTAAAACTCAGGTGGTATGCATAAGAAACTCCACACAGCAAGATGAGGATGTAAGACAGTGCCTCCTTACGGGTGTCTGTACCATCCTGATTATCCAGGTTATAGGACACTCGGGTCAAAGATGAGGTTGCTGGTAGTAGCAGAGGCCGAAGGCAAAGGCAAGCAGAGTGAGAGAGTCAAACCCTGAGACTATCCACCATGACAGCGCAGCACACTGTAAGGCATCAGCTGAGAAGCTCCAGGCGGATAGTCAGGGCTTTTTAGCAGTTATTTAAACCCAAGACTCAAGATCAAGAATGAAGTCAGTACATAAAGTCTATGTTGGGTTGGCTTATGCGTTCAAGACTTCGTTTCTTTTTCTTTTGACAGGATCTCACTCTGTAGCCTCAACTGGCCTGCAACTCACTCTGTAGCCCAGGCTAGCCCCAGACTCTAAAGTCTTCCTGCCTCAGCCTTCCAAGTGCTAGACTTTCAGGTATGAGCCGCCACATCCTTGAGACTTTTGTAATTTAGGAGCCATAAAGAAATGTAGATAACGCCTTAGATTTAGGGGGAACTGGTTCTTTCTAGGGAAGCACTATTAATTTCTAGACTTTCACATTTATCTTTATTTCTGTTAGTAGCACTAGTAGTGGCATTAGGGGAGAGCTGTGGGTTTTGTTCTGTTTGTTTTTTGATTTTGGTGTTTTTTATTTTTGTTTTTGTTTTTTCTTTTCAGAGAGAATGCATGTAAGTAAGTGAGAGTGTGTGTGCATATGAGTTGGAGACACCAGGCTTCAGGTCTCACTTTTCTGTCCTTGTTATCCCTCAACCTGGGTAGAGTTTCAGTCACGTTTATGCCTCAGCAAAATCAGATCAATTGACCATGTGTCAAAGACCACAGTGAACAGTTGTCAGTGGTAAAAAACCACAGTGTTAATAGATCTGGGAATAGCTCAGCTCCAACCGCTCTAATTACAAAGCTAATGAGAAATGGAGGCTTCAGATGGCTTTGGTGAGCCAAGGAGTGAGAAGATGGCCTGATGTGGTTCGTATATGTCTTCTGGGAACATTGTGTGCGCGTTTGTATGTGTGTGCGCAAGTGCTCTTATGAGTGTGCCTGTGTGTGTTTTCCCATGAAGGAGTCTATTGGAAAATGAGCTTTCTCTCTAAGATATGACTTCCTGAGCTAATATTGAAGTCAGGTCAGGAAAAAAAATATTTTTCAATAGACTCTGAAGTGTTTATATCACAAAAAGCAGAAGGCCAGAACTTGTACATGACTTTTAGCCCAGATCCTTTGAAATATCCAACTGCGTGTGACACTTAGATTTTTATGCCAGAAGATATTTTCAAAATAGCAAAAGTCTCTAGGCCTAGAGACAGGATTCAGAGGCCCTTTAAAAACACAAGCAGAGTGTGCATGCTTGCAAGCACACAATTTTTAACAAGCATGTGTTGGCTGGCGCTGTTCCTGCTGTCCTTCTTTGCTGATAAACAGGCTGTCTGGCTTTGCCCTGGAGATGTGAAATCCTTGAGGTGACCCACATGGAACTGTGTCATCATTATGTATCTGTCTGGCTTAATATCATCCGTGTGTGTGTGTGTGTGTGTGTGTGTGTGTGTGTGTACATGTGTGCTTCTAAGAGGCTACACGACTCTTTCCTTGAGTTGCTGTGGGCCTGGGTATTTGGTTCAATGGTAAAGCTTTGTATAGCATGAACAAGGCCCTAGGCTCTACTCTCAATACAAGAAGAAGGAGGATGAAGAAGAGGAAGAAGAGGAAGGAGGAGGAGGAGGAGGAAGAGGAGGAGGAAGAGGAAGAAGAGGAGGAGAGGAGGAGGAAGAGGAAGAGGAGGAGGAGGAGGAAGAAGAGGAGGAGAGGAGGAGGAAGAGGAGGAGGAAGAGGAGGAGGAGGAGGAATAAGAAGAAGTAGAGGAGGAAGAAACCATCACCAACCACCATCTGGGCTGTGTTCAGCTTGTCCTACAATCTGATCTGTGTAGTTTCCTTGGGAACAGTGGCATTCTACTGTGGTCTCCCATCCTACTTACCTGATGTGTATACAACACTCTCCAACTTTTAAAAATTCAAATGGACTTTTAGCCATCACCTCTTGCTTAAGTCATGGAGGCCCAGGATGGGCTATTTGCTCAGGATGCATTGATCTGAATTCTGGAGCTCATCCACCCTCTTCACTCACCTCATGGAGAACTGGGAAGGTAGTGAGAGAAGGACCCTGAGCATCCTGCTCTTGGTGGGCAGTTGGTATGAAGGGAGGAGCGTGCCCTAGGGGTGCTGACCATCAGCTGCTGGTAGAGATGCCGAGTGATCTTCGTTTGGGTGATGCCACTCAGTTATGAGCTACCAACTTTCAGGACCATTTTTGGGTTTCTAGGACCAAGTTGAGATCAACAGCTAACGTCATGTTTCCTTGAGAAAAGTCTGGGGTGCTGTTAAATGCCGGTGCTGTCCATGGAGAATGCTGACATTAAAAACACATGACTGTGGGCTGGTGAGTTGATTCAGGGGTTACAGGCATTGGCTGATCGTCCAGAAGACCTGGGTTTGAGCATCCACATGGTAGCTCACAACCATCTGTAGCTCGAGTTTTAGGGGATCCAATGCCTTCTTCTGGCCTCTGAAGGTACCAGGTACACCTGCAGTACTTAGACATTCATGCAGGCATAACACCCATGCATATAAAAAAAAAAACAATGACAGTAATAAAAAACACATATGACTGTTGGAACAGTATGTTTATTCCTCACAAAATTAAGCACATAGGCACAGGATGATTCTAAGGGCTGGCATCTACTTCTCAGGCATATATATATAGTGAGTGTCTGCCCCAAAACCATGACCTGGAATTGATTTACACTCACCCATATTAAAGCAGCATTATTCACATGACAAGCTCTGAGTACCATCCCTGCACCCCATAAAACTGGTGTGGTGGTGCATACCTGTAAGCCCAGGATTCAGAGGTAAGCAAGAGGATCAGTTCAGAGTCCTTCTTTTGGCTACATAGAACATTTAAAGACCAGGCTGGGATACATGAGGCCCTGTCTCAGAAACGGGCACAACCAAAAAAATGGCCGACACATTCTTCAAACCTTGGTAAACCTCGAGGATGTCATGCTAAGTGAAAGAAGCCAGACCACACGGGAAAGGGCTGCATGGTTCATCCCCAGCAAGGCCAGATCCACAGACACATACCCAAAGGAGAGTGTTGTGAACAAGGGATGTGGGGAGTTACTGTTTTATGGGTGTAGCGTTTCATGTGGTCAAAGGCAAATGCTTGTCCAACAGTGAGATTACTTTTAATGCTACTCAACTGTACAATTGAAAATGAAGACATGTGGTCAGCAAGATGACTTGGTTAGTAAAGGCACCCTTAACTCTGACAGTCTGCGTTTGATCTGCAAGATCCACATCATGGAAGGAGGGAACCAGTTTTCTCAAAGAGTCCACAGACACCATTGTATGTACTCACATGATATTATAAACCAAGACCATCTGAGAAGGGCATGTGAGGGGGAGTGGAGTGTGTGCAAGTAAATCAGTCTGGAACCCAGAGGTCCCCTCCCCCTCCCCGGTGTTCTCACCTAGCATCTGTGTTCTAGAAGTATTTGTAAAAAGATTGGTTGCTAGGCAAGGTGGGAAAATGAGAGGGAAGACTATTTTTCATTGACTGTGCCAGTGGTGTTATACCAGGGAGCGTTGTTACCTATTAACAAAATAACTTAAGCCTATTACAGCTGTGAAGAAATAGACATAAAACCAAATATATTTATTTATATAAGCACAAGCACAAATTCCTTTTGGAGCCACGGAAGAGTTGTTTCTCTGTAAAGCATGTTGGTGATGGTCTCTCTTAACCTCTTAATGGTCTCAGTGGATCAAGTTTGGTCAGCTGAACAGGAAACAGTGACATGCAGGGACAGTCTCCAGGAAGCTCACAGTCTTGGTTTTTTTTGTTTTTGTTTTGTTTTGTTTTGTTTTTTTCTGCGTCCTATGCGGGTATTTCTGGCAACGTGCCGTATCTTGTGTGTTTCCACTTGTTTCTGACTCAGGGAGACGACTGGTCATGTCTTCAAGCCTTTGATTCTTTCGGCATCTTTCTGTTGGGGATTATGATATTTCCCCTGCATTCTTTGACTCTTCCTGGCTGGGGTCTTACAGCTGCTGGGTGTGTAAATCTAGAGTAATTACCACATCGAGTCGGTTCCTGGTTGAAGCCTTGTATATTGGTGGCATTATGAGGTGTGGTGGTCACCAGAGTCACTCTATGCTCCCTTCTTCTTCTCTTTGTGTACTGAGCTGATTTCCCTCTTGAGAGACTGATCATTGATTGTCTTCCTTTACCTTATTCTGGCCACCACTTAAGAAGATAGGGTGGCTAGAAAGATGGCTCAGAGGGTGAATCACTTGCTGTGCAAACCTGACAATCGAGTTCCTATCCCTAGGACCTACCAAAGCCAGATATAGTAGTATACATGTCCATAATCTCAGGGCATCCCTATGGGGAGACGGAAGGCAAAGACAAGAGAGCTGCCAGAAGCCGGGAGGCCATCTCGCCAGGAGGATACAAAGATGGATAAAAATTAACGTAGTCTTAAACCAGGTGGAAGGTGAGGTCTGACCTCCAGGATTGTTTTGTGACCTCCACATGCAGACCATGGTGTGTGCATTCACACACATGTACATTCACGCACACATGCACACAGTACTTAATGCCAGTACAGTATGTAAGATTTTGAAGAAATCCTAAAGAAGGGATTAGTTGACTGGCTTACCAAGAGCTACTTCTAAGAAGACAGTGAGCATAGTTGAGGGTATTTGAGGGTATTTAACAACCACAAAATCCACAGACTGCTCACTGATGGGGAGAGAGGAAAGTGAAGGAGACAGCCAGAGAGAGGTTGGCTGCTGTAAAACTAAGGTGTCTAAGCTGTCCATGGAGATCACGGTGCTTGGCCTTCCCTAGAGCAAGACTGAATGCTCCCAGAGTGAGAAACAAGGTGTCCCAGAATACCCTGGTTACCCCACTGAGTGACAGGGAGAAAGACCCAAGGTGAGTTTCCTTACAAATTGAACACTCAAAGACGGGGGTGGGGGAGGTGGGGGGGGTGGGGAGGGGTGGTGGTGGTATTAAAAATTTGTCATGTTCAAAGGTTTCTCTAGGGGCTCTCTTGTGGGGGAGGTGGGGAGGTGGGGAGGTGGGGAGGGTGGCGGTGGTGTTAAAAATTTGTCATGTTCAAAGGTTTCTCTAGAGGCTCTCTTGTGGGTGAAGGCCAGCCTCCCTCCTCTGCCTCTGGCACTGTAAGCTGCCACAGGGTGTCTGCACAGCCGCCTGCAAGCCAGGTTTCTTTCAGGAATAGATGTCATGACCCTTAGACCTGATCAGTGTTTTTTTTTTTTTTTTGTTGTTGTTTTTGTTTTTTGTTTTTTTTGTGATGCCTGTTCAGATGTGTGTTGTAATCGAAGGGGGAAAAATCTGTATCTGTTGGTCTGATTCTTTGAGAGTCATCAGCCTTTCTCTGAGTGGGGCACACGATTGGCACGAATGAAAGTCTGGACTTGAGTGGAGAACACTGGGTATCAAGCACCTCCTCTTCCTTGCTCCCTAAGCTTCCGCACAGAAGAACTCTTAGCCAGTTCTGGTTGTAGTAGAAACTCACGCCCTAGTTCTGGAGACCGGGAGCTGGAGCTGGTGCAGCTGGCCATCCTGAGTGTGTTCTGGTAGGGTCTCTCTTCCTGCTTGTGAACAGTCATCTTCTCCTGTCTTCACGTGGTAGAAATAGCTCCAGCCTTCTTCAAGGTCTGTTTTACCAGACCCCAATTGTGCCTGACAACCCAACTGTCACAACCTAATCACCTCCTAGGGGTTCCATCTCCTAATCCTCCCACTCCTAGTTGGGGATTCCAACACAAGGTTTTGGGGATGCAGACAGTCCAAGATAAGGAAGCACTCAGCTAAGCATCCTGCTCAAGGTCATGCAACTGTAAGGCGGTCGGTTCTATTTCTCCTTGCTTTGGATAGGTCTGGCTAATAAGTAATTGGATTTCCCCCTTCTTTTTTCTTAGCTTACATAATAAAGAAGCTCTGAGCCACTCAGTGCCTCCAGGAAGTTCGGGATTTTGCTTTAATACATATTAAGGGGATGGGAGGGTTGTGAGAGGAATCTTGAAAGGCTTTGTGGTCTCAGCACCTGCTTAGCACCTGGGGGCGGAGGGAAAGTTCCGTGGAGTCAGGCTGCAGCTGCTTTGGTCCATCCATCTCTTTTCTTCTCCCTTGGACAAAACCCAAACAAAGCAAAATGAAAGGCCAAAATCAAAAGCCAAGCAGAGCGGTGATGGGACCCGCTGTGTGTGTTCCCTAAGATGGCTTGGGGCTTGCTCAGAGTCTAAGCCCAAACTTGCCAGGGCAAATCCAGTCCCCGGCGGTGCCTTCTGGGACTTCATCCATCAAAGCATTAGTTAAGGGGAACTTGTACTCCCAGGCCAGATGGGTTTTTGGTTTTTAAATTATTAATTAATTTGCACAACTAACCAGGTAGAGAATTAGAAAACTAGCTTTTCTGTTAAAAAAAAAAAAACATTATTAATAAGTTGCTTGTGTCCTTTGGCTGCATAAGCCCATGCTTCTTTTTCTCTAGCTGGATCTAGGGGGCAATACCAGTTTGTAGCAAGGTGCCAATAAGGTTGGGTTTGCTATAATGGGGGGGCAGATGGGATAGGTACAGTCTGAGGCTCTGGGTGCAGTGAATTGAAACACAGTTCTAAATGGGAGGTGTGCAGTTACAGGCAGATGAGCCAGGAGATGTTCTGAATGCCAAGTGGATGGAAGCCCAGGTCTGGGCTTTGCAGAGGAAGGGACCAGACTCTGCCTGCTGGCGCCAGGAGCACTGAGATTTTTTTTTTTTTTTTCCGTTCAAGTTGGACAGTCTGAGAACTGAGATGGGCGCACGAGAGTATTTCCCCTGGTAGTTATCAAATCCCAGCACCTCACCAGTGTGAGTGGCTGTGAGTGGGAGGGGGTGGTTATAGGCACGTGATCAAAAGGCTCACTCTTGGAGTAACAGGCTTAGTGTGAAGGGTGAGCACAGGCTGTTAGTTACGAGGTTAGTACGAGTTGGTATAGGTCAACTACGGACTCTAAGAGTCCCCGGGCCAGCTCGTCAGCCAGCGCTGCCTGCTTTCCGATGCTTGGTTTGTTTTCCAGCTGCTCAAGCTTGGTGGCCTTAAGCACATCACTGAATCTTCTTCGGATTTTATTTCCATATCTATAAACGGAGCGTAATTGTAGTATCTATCCCATGAAGTCATTATAATGATTAAATTGTTTTCTTCTCAGAGGAAAGAAAAGGCCTCTAGTTTAGATGAAGTCTGGTATCCTTGAGGTGGAGCGTTGATATACAAATAATGGTGGACGAGAGGGGGTTGGGACCACAGGAATCCTTGCTGATGCTGGGTGGCCAACCTGTTTATTTCCTTCTTGGAGGAAGGTTTTGGTAGACAGCCCAGGTTAGCTTGGAACTCACTGTGTAGTCTAAGTTACCCTGAATGCGCAGTCTTCCTGCTCAAGATTCCCAGCTACTGGGGTCACAGGCACACGCCACCACATGCCACCACACACCACCATGCCTGGTTAGACTTTACAGGGAGCACTGATGGTTGGTTCCTTGTCACCCATGTGTCTTAACAGCCGCTGCAATGCTGCTGGATTGGAATCTCGATGGAGGCTCGTGGAGCCACATCACCCTCACCCGCACACTGTCAGATTCACAGCAAAGGATCATGGGTAGACTGGAAAGAGGGGAGGCAAGCAAGTAGAGGTGATGAGGTGTCTAGTGGTTTGCACTTAGCTCTCCAGGAAAAAGAGATAATTCTGCTTTGTAACACTTGCCAATTCTCATAGTATAAATGTTTCTTTTTTCTTTTTTTTTAAAAGATTTATTTATTTATTTATTTATTTTATGTGAGTACACTGTTGCTGTCTTCAGACGCAACAGAAGAGGGCATCTGATCCCATTACAGATGGTTGTGAGCCACCATGTGGTTCCTGGGAATTGAACTCAGGACCTCTGGAAGAGCAGTTAGTGCTCTAACCACTGAGCCATCTCTCCAGCTCAGTATAAATGTTTCTACTATGGCTGATTGTAAGCAGGCAATACTATCTTCCATGTTGGAATGAAGTGCGCACAGTAGTTCTTGTGTGCTAGGATAAGCCAGGTCCAGCTCATCACTGATGGGGTGAAGGAACAAAGGGAAGGAGGAATCAGTCCATTGAACAGCCATAATGATAATGTCAACAACACAGTTATTGAGTGCTTAGATTCTATTTCCAAGCCCCTCCCAGTGACCGTCCCTTTGTATCCCATTGGCCAGAGGTGTCACCTGACCCTTTCTAGCTGCAAGGAAAACTTGTAAAGGGAGGAGTAACAGTGTCTTGACTTGGTTAGAGCTTCAGTATGTCATTGCCCAGGATGCCCCTTGGGTCCATGAATACAGGCAGATACCCGCCTGCCAAGAAAAGGGCTATTCAATGAAAGCAATCAAGAGTCTAAAAGGACACAACTGTTCAAGTAGATTCGGTTCTTTCTCAACCTCGAAATTGTTTTTCCAGCCACACTAACAAATCCCACTGTTACTAACACAATGAAATCTCTACCCGCCTTATTCCATGTCTGTGGGTACCACTGCAGACATGGTAAACAGAGCCGGCCCTTGAGAATGGTCTGTTATCTAATCCAAACAGATGCCAGCTGCAGTGATAAAGGGGGCAGGAAGAAGGGACTGTGTGCAGCTTGGCAGAATAGGATTGCAGCAAGCATTCAGAAATGCAAACACAGGTCCCGGCATGCAGATTCACCAAGTAGATGACCTGGGCCATGCCATCCCACCTGGATGCCTGGGAAAACTGGTTGTGGCCAGAGTGAGGAGCAGAGTGTGAGAGGATGTGTAACCCCTCCCCGAAGGTCTTCCATCCCTCTGCATGGGCTTTTGGGGCTGCTCACAGCCCATCCCATCCCCATGGCTTTCTCAACAGGGAAGAAGGCACAGAATAAAAGGAAACATGGAATTTGGGGCTCGCATCACAGAGGAAGGTCTGCTCTGTCCTGAAGGATGCTTCGCAGCCTTAGCATCATCTAGAGCTTTGCAATTTTTCTACTTGCTTTTCATTTCCTGAAAAAAACCCAAGAAGTGATCGATGGGTTCTGCACTCTCACAAACACAGTGAAGGAAGAAGGTGCTGAAGAGAGAAAACTGAAGGGGAGGGGCACAGATGCTCTGCTAGAGGCAGGGGGGGGGGGGGTGTTCATGATTGACAGCTCTGTGCTTACTCCAGTAGGAGGTGATAGTGGTGAAGCATGGAAGGTTGTTGCCCAGGAGTCTTGTTTGCATAAACAGGCAGCAGGGAAAACTGGACTTCAGGTCATTGTCTGTCACCCTTGGTGTCAAGGGGTCATAGGTGGAATGGAATATTGTTCATAAAGCATTGAGTAGGTGTTTATCATTATAAGGCTAGAATTGGGAGTTAAATTCTAGTTTCTCCCATGGTGATGAGCTAGCCAGGGATTAAGGAAGCAGAGGTCTTTGGACAATTGTGTGTATATATATGTATGTGTTTGTACATGTGCATGTGTGGTGTGGTGTGTGTGGTGTGTACACACCTTACCTCGTGGCTTGCCCCATTAGTGAGGCGGGCATCTTTTATGGTTGCAGTTTAGCTCCCCCTAAGTCTTTACCAGGCCCTTGCTTCCCAAGTTTCTTCATTCGGACAAGTCTGGAGAAGAGAAAGAAAGGGAGTGTCCACAGAACCCTGTTGAGACAATCTCTAGCCTATATGTCTTAGCCGCTTCCAGGCTCTGGTCTTTTTTCAAAGGCTCCGAAGTTGCTCTTCTGAAGCCTGTTCTCCAGGTCGTGCATGGACTTTCCGGTCTTACAAATGGGTTTTCCCAGAGGAAGTTCGGGATCAGGATGAAGGCTCTTAGACTCCACGCTGAGGTCAAGGGCTGACTGTAGAGGGTGGAGAGCTGGGAGGTGGGCTGTTCCTGCCCATGCATCCTGTGCCTGCCTGCTTTCAGAAGCATGCAGGATGAGGAGTGCAGGTTCAGGAGCTAGAACTTTCTGCTGCTCTTGTAGCTGGAATGCCCAAATTCTATCAGTTCTGTGTCTTGGAGGAGCAACGAACTTCTCACCCTCCTACTCCTCCCTGGCCTTTGCTGTGCCAGCTCTGTGCACACAGGCTCTGTGAAGAGGCAGGATTTACATATTCTGCTAATCACAGCTGTCAGATTCCTCGAAGAGATCTGACTGTGGATAGGCCTAACAAGTGTGAAGAGTATTTTTAACCAAGCTGTGTGGGGTTGATAGCCATTTAGGGACTAGTAATGGAATCTGAAGCTTCATGGGAGGCTGTGGGGAAGCCGTGAGGGATGGAACCTCTCAGGCTGCGAGCTCTTGGGTGCTGAGCAGCTGAGGGGTCATCTGATCCCGAGGGAGGCCCACCTTTCTCTCCCCTCCTGACAGCTGTCAGTCAGCTGCTTTATGTATTCCAAATTGATACCTTTCCTTGTCTGGCATGGGGACCTTGGATGTCTGGTTGTTGAAAGGGGTTGGAATCAGAAACAGCTTTGTAAAGCATTCATTCCTTCATCTGTTCGTTTGATCATTCATTCATTCATTCATTCACTCCACAAGCATGTTGTGGGTGGGGGTCAGAATGTGTCTAATTTTCTTATGGAATGTTCATCAGGCTGTCTGCTAAGGGATGGATCCTGGGTGGGAAGATCTGGGGTTGGCTGAACCTCAGTGTTTCTAAGTTGATGGTACAGATGCTGCTGCTGGCCCCAGCAGCCCCACCCAAGTCACAGGGTCTGAAACTCCATTGCCATTTTGATGGGACACGATGAAAATTGAGGCATATTCTTGCCTCAGGTCTTGCCTTCCCTTTTCCCTACGTGTGTTCCTCCTCTGGCCTTGTGCTCAGCTTTCTTCTTTTGGTTAATGTCTCAGAGATGTCAGTGCCCTAGGAAGACTTCTCCTTCCAAATTTAAAGTGAGTAACTTCCCAAATCCCAGTTTGAGTTCATTTTTCTTAAACTGTTCTCTGTGTCTGGCTGTTTGTTTACTTATTTTGTTGCTGTTGCTATAATGAAATCCCGGAGACTGGGTAACTTATAAAGAAGAGGTTACGAGGCTCTTGGTTCTGGAGCCTGAAGAGTCCAAGAGCACACAGTGCCAGCATGTGGGGATAGTAGAGACCTTCCTGCGTGGTACCCTGAAGACATCACATGGCAAGGGGAAAGCATGGAAGCTTTTGCATTCATTCTTGCCAGGGTGATGCCACCTGTCACCAGAGGCCTCACAAGAGGCCCAAAGGATGGAGTCACCTGGTCTTGGACTTTTATCTTCCAAGACTATAAACCAAACAAATCTCCTTCCTTCCTTCCTTCCTTTCTTCCTTCCTTTCCTTTCTTTCTTTCTTTCTTTCTTTCTTTCTTTCTTTCTTTCTTTCTTTTTCTTTCTTTTCTTTCT
>JADRCD010174170.1:0-10846 GCA_019843815.1 Montemys delectorum | reverse complement strand
GGAGGAAGAAGAGTAGCTTTTAAAAACAACATGGAATCTAATGAAATGATAACAAATATAGTCTAATTGATGTCTAAACTACACGTTCTCAGCAATATTTGAGAAGTCAAGGGAACCTATCACCTGTAGATGCTAAATCTTGAGAGGCCTTCTGGAAGACTCAGGCACTGGACAAGTTGACAGACAGAGTCAATATGAGTCCACCCCCCCGCCCCATGCCCCTAATTTTGCTGACTTAGCAAATCTGGTGTCTTAATTGCCGACCTCATGTGCGCACACCCAACTGGCCTTCATTTTGCTTGTCAGTTCTCACAAGAATGAGACAGGGTATGGTGGGAGGTTACAGAGTTTGATGGTTGTGCTAACAAACATCAGGGAGTGAAAGATTCAGAACCAATTTAGCCTTCAGTCTGTGTCTTCTGAAGTCAGCCATAATTCTCTGACCAAATGATCTGAACAAGGATTCTAAGGGGTGTCAGGGAAATGGAGGAGATCAGAGAGTTATGGGCCTCTTCCCACTCAGGAGAAAGCCAAGGGGCCTTGAGGGAGACAGTGATGGATTCAAGCCATATGAAAAGGCATATATCAAGAACCTCAACCTCATCCCTGTCTTGGGAAGATGTGTGTAATTTATAGAGTGTTTAAATTAGACAAATGACTCAATCGATTTAGAAGAATGGACAGGAAACACATGTTTCTTTTGCATTAAACTGAACTTCATCAGAGGAGAAATGCTTCTGATCTCCTGAGTTATGGAGCCTGGGCTCTTCATCAAAGGTCCCTGATTGCCCGGACTGCGCCTTTGCACCGAGGCGATCCATTACAGAGCATGCTGACGGTGTAAAGAGAGGGATCCACTAAGCAGCTCAAGCTAAGTGGTAATTTATACCTCTGTTTATAGAAAGAAAGAAAAGGCTGTCCAGGAAACTGAGGGTAAGAGCAAGAGATGAGAGAAGGAATGCAAAGAGAAGGAAGTGAAGAAGGAAGCAACCTCAAAACATGCCATGGATGGCGCCCCCGGAGGATCTGGGCTGTGCAGTAAGCGCCATCTAGATGCTTGGATATGCTCAGTCATCTTTAAATTTCTTGCTTTTACGTGGTAGGTGGCCAAAATTAATGCTCTGGAAGCCACAGTGTCTTTTTGTGCTTGAAGCCGTTGTTTTTTAATTAATTAATTAATTAATTAATTAATTAATTTTTAAAATTAGGGAGACAGAGTGACCTGCTGCCAAATAACAGGACAAGAGCCAGTTCACTGAGAATCAAGTGACAGATACTTGGCTCACTAGCCGATCCACTCCGTGATTTTGTCAAGGTAATGTCCAGGTTCAGCTCCTTCTATGTTTAGCATGAGCCCTTGTGGGGGATCTTCCCTTTAGCACAGCGCATCTATTCCTCAACCAGCATGTGGGGCTGCCTTTTCCCGGGGTCCAGTACCCCTCAGCCTCAACTGGCAATGCAGCTGTGTGCCTTTTCCAGCTGAATATTTTCACCTCAAGAGGACAATGAATTTTCTTTTGGCAAACAGATTTTTCAGTGACTTAGTCCAGAGCCTTCTAGGTCTACCAGGGGGTTCTTCCACACCCAGGCTCACAATGATTGCCCTCTTCCTGCAGGCTGCTGTTTGCCACGGAGCAAACCCAGCTAAGGGTTGCAGGGAAGTGGATTATATCAAAGGGGTATTGGTAGCTACACAGTTCAAAGCTTCTTAATGAAAATGAAGACAGGGGTCAGGCCTGAAGCATCCCTTTGTGGATAAAGCCAGGTTAAGTGACTTCAACCTTGCTTGCTTTGCAAACACCAGCAAAACTTCATTTGAGCCTGTTTCTCATGTTGAAGAAAAACAGAGCTTAAGTCCTGCCAATCAGTAGCAGCCAACTCACAAGGAGTCACGTGAGTAGGGATTCCTTAATGAGACAGAGCAGACAGGTAACTGTGTGACAGTGATCGACCAGGCATGCTTTAAGGATCTCAGTGGACCTTCCACACCATCTCTGGTTTGGAAGTTTCCTGATTCAGGAGCTGTTGCATGTTCAAGTAAGTGCTGTAGAATTCACTGTCTCTCTGTTTACCCTTTTAGCAGTGTTGAGTGTGGGGGAGGATTCTCCGTATGCAGCTCATGTGTTTCTTATCAGGTCCTTTCTCAGGGTCCCCAGCCTCCAGCCACCAGTGCTGGGAGCCACTGCTACAGGGCAGAGCAGCACACCAGGACTGTGGGTGAGCCCTTTGAGGAGCCCAAAGCTAATACTGATGCCTTTTGGCATTTCCTTCCCAGCATAGCACCAGAACACACGTTCATAGGAAGCTCTTAGTGTGTGTATGTCATGAGGACGGAAGAACTACCCAGTGCAGAGTCTGTCTTAACACTGAGAATGTCATGCATGAAAGGGATTTAGAACTGGAGCCTCTGGGATTGGCTGGTATGCTTCAACACATGATTGAAATAAATCGGAGTCTCCATGATTTTTTCAACAAGTATTGTGATTGTTCTCTATGGTGTCTGTCTAGTCTAGTTCACACAGTCACTGTTACTGGGGCTTCCACATTCCACGTGCCATGCCAATAATGCCTGTAATCAGATTTCCACCTTCATGAAAGGAACAGTCTGTGGGGAGTGGTGTGCGCAGAGTCAGAGAGGGTGTAGACAGTAGAGAAGAAGAGGGTATAGAAGCAGAGGGTGCAGACCTTGATGGGCCCTTGGTCATGAAGCTGGCC
Source organism: Montemys delectorum (assembly GCA_019843815.1). Lineage (NCBI taxonomy): Eukaryota > Metazoa > Chordata > Mammalia > Rodentia > Muridae > Montemys > Montemys delectorum. The sequence goes on along the minus strand of JADRCD010174170.1, from coordinate 8,131 downwards.
TGGTTGGAAGACAGTGCAGGAGGGAGCTGGGCTCCTAGGCATGTGACTCAGAAGATGAGCGTGAAGGTGTGATTGACAATGCACCCTTTACTTGCCTGTTACATCCAGCCTCTCTTTGTGCATCTGCTCTCTTTTCTTACTAGCATTTCAACTTGCCTTATCCACACTGGTCCTGATGCAATGGGTGGGCTGACACTTTTGCTTTCTCCTGACTTTGTGAAGCCCAGAGATCCTCTCCTTTCCAGTGGTCTGTGGCCTAGTCCTATTATGCTAGCCTCCTGAGAGAGTAGAGGGCAAGCTCCTTGATAGAGCAGTAAGAACTGGGGTTGAAGCTCATCATTAAACCCTTCATATTGGATCAGCAAGGGGGCGTAATGGGTTAAAAGTGCTTGCTACCAATCCTGAGATCTGAGTTTGATCTCTAGGTCTCAAATGGTGGAAGGAGAGGAATGACTCACATAAGGTGTTCTCTGTGATACACGAGCATGAACATACACATACACACACATACACATGCACACATAAATATATACACACATACACAGACAGACACATACACATAATACATATATATATATACACACACAGTGACACATACACACATACATATACTCACATACATATGCACACACATACATACATACACACATGCACACACAGACACACATACATATATGCACACACATATGCACTCACATACACACATATGCACACACATGCACATACACAGACATATACAGACACACATACACACATATACACACATATGCACACAAACATACACACATACACCTTCACACACAGACACACATACACACACATATATACTCACAAAGTAAACGTATTAAAAAAGCACCTTCATATTTGTAAACCTTCCTCTACAATATGGGTATCTTAATAGACAATGACAAAGCCATTTGGGCATAATTTTTTTTTATTAAGATATTACCTTGTTCTTTCCTTTTGCAGTCCCTTACCAACACAGACAGTTAGGAGCCAGGAAAGACATTGCATTTCCATCTTCGATGAGATGTTGTCCCCCGTGAGACAGGCCTGTCTGTTCTAAGTGGCTCTGTAAGAACACTAATGATAGGACCAAGCATTAGCCATCCAGTGTCCCCTCCCAGGGTCTGTGAGAGTCTCCACATGTGTCCCCTGCTTCTCTGTCTGCTGCTTGCAAGGATGGAGCCAGCTGTGAACAAACTCATGTCCTCATCTTCAAATGAAAGTCCCCAGGTCTTCAGCAGCTTTAAACACAGCGAGGAATGGTGATCTGGAATAGATACAGGGCTGATCATCTTTTGTCTCTTGTGTCCCCTCCTTCTCCCAAATCTGAAATATGAGGAGACTCCTCAGCTGCCCTGCAGGGTGTTGTGTATGGGAAATTTCTCTTGGCCATGGAAGCTGACAACCGTGTCTGCCATAGGGACTTGGTTTATTTATCTAGCTGGACTTCATCTCTTAAAATTCAGTTCACAGAAGAAGAGCTTTCAGCCACTGCATGTAGCTCCGGCCCCACTGTGGAGATGGTAAGCAGGGAAAACAGATATTTACAGAAGTCTGGTGACCCTTTGGTGCTGTCTAAAGAGCTACAGAGCAGGTGGGATAGCAGGATCATAGGAACTGCAGGATCCCAGCCCATGGCAGCCAAGCTTCCCTTCTGGAGAGATGGACACCCATTGTTAGTCTCATTCCCTTATTTCAACACATTCTCTCAGTCTCTGTAGGAAAAAATCCCATTAACAATTTAGTATATGTATTGCTGGATCTTTGAATATTAACACTATATATACATACACATATATGTATATATATATATATATATGCATCATATGCCACAATTTCAAAGGACTCATATCTGGTTTATATTTTATAATCTGTATATTTCACAGGAGTTTTCATCAGATAGCTGCTCAGACAAGCTCAAACCCTTGTTGAATGAAATGAGGAATAGAAATTTAGGACAGAAGCCCTGGATACCTGACCATGTGGAGTCCTGAGCATCCCACCCTCACATGTAGCAGCCTCCACATGCCCAATGAGATTCCACACCCCCTGTCTCAGGACTGTACAGAATTAAAAAAACAATAAACAGAAACATTGGAGTTAAATGACACTGTAGATCAAATGGACCTAACAGATTTCTATAGAACATTCTACCCAAACATTAAAGAACAAATTCTCGGCATTCCACGGAACTTTCTCCAAAATTGACCACGTAATAGGACACAAAGTTTCAGCAAATACAGGAAAATTGAAGTAACTTCCAGCGTTCTATCGGACTGCCATGGACTGAAGCTAGATGGCAACAGTAATTGAATTATGGGAAGTACACAATATCATAGAGATTATTGAATAATAATCGGGTCAAGGAAAAAAATCAAGAAGGAAAATAATGTAAAACACATTGTAGAATTGAATGAAAATAAAATAAAAGCACAGCATCTTGGCTGTGGATGTGCCTTTTGCTACACTTAGCAAAAGTCAGGCAGCTCCCACGGCAGCCTAGTGACATGTGTGTGCTTTGTCCTCTCATGGCAGCAAAATTTGCTTTAAGCCTTTAACTTCTTCTAGGGCATCTTTATGCTCATCAGGCAGGCATACCACCTCGTACCACACAAAGAAAGACAGCATCCCCAGGATCCCCTGCAGATCTCCAACCCAGTTTTCCTTTTTGGAGGACTCAGTTTTGGTAGCATGTCTTAGTCTCTATTTAGGGGTAGCATGACTACCACCATAGCAAGGAAGAGCCTCAGGCCTTAGAGCCTTGGTTGCCTGCCTGCCTTTTGCTACTCATAGCTAGGGCTATGCAATCACTCCTTCCAGACTCACTTTATGTTTTGTCAGTCCATCTCCTGGTGCAAATGAGCTAGTTATTTCAAAGGATTAACAGGATTGATAAGCCAATAGCCAAATTAACCAGAAGAGGTAGAGAGAAAACACAAATTAATAAAATTAGTGGTAAAAAGAAAGGAATTTCAAAGAATATTGATGAAATTCAGAGAATTTCTTTAATGATGTATATTCTATTAAAATAGAAAGCCTAAATGAAGTGAATTTCTAGATGAGCCATCAAAGTTGAATCACAATGAAGAAAATAATTTAAACAGACCTATATTAACCAGTGAGATAAAAACAAGAATTTAAGACCACCTAATTTCAAAAACCCAGTGTTAGATGCTTTGGGCACAAAATTATACCAGAACTTCAAAAGAGAACTGACATCAATACTCCTCAAACTATTCCACACTCTAGAAAAGAAAAGGACACTTACGCATGCATATGAAGCTCATATTATTTATTCTGATATCAAACTCATTCAAAGACCCAATTCTAGGCCAATGTGTTGGATGGACATTGATGCCAAACTTCTCAATGAAATGCTTATACTTGAAAATAGAGTTTAAGAACGCATAAAAAGGTCATCCGCTATGATCAAATTGTCCTTATCACAAAAAATAGGAAGGACTGAACATGAATAAAATCAATACATGTAATCCACCACACAAATAGACACAAGAATAGAAGCTACATGATTATCTCATTCAATGCAGAAGAAGCCTTTGACAAAAAGTCAACATTTCTTTATGATAAAAGCACTAGGAATCTAAGAATATAGAGGACCTCTTTCTATGTACTGAAGGCAATAAAAAACAAGCTCACAGCCAACATCATGCCAATCAATCATAGAAAAGAATGATGCCTTTCCACTAAAATAGGTAAATAGGCAAAGATGTCCCCTCTCTCTACTTCCGTTCAGTCCAGTGCTTGAAGCCCTAAGATATTTACAGGTAAGCCAGGTGGTGATGGTACACGCCTTTAATCCCAGCACTTGGGAGGCAGAGGCAGGTAGATTTCTGAGTTCAAGGCCAGCCTGGTCTACAGAGTGAGTTCTAGGACAGCCAGGGCTATACAGAGAAACTCTGTCTCAAAAAACAGCAACAAAACAAAAACAAAAACAAAAAACAAAAAAAGATATTTACAGGTAAATGAATGGAGTCCAAAAATAACCATTTTGAGTGAGATACTTCAGACTGAGAAAGACAAATGTTACAGATTCTATCTCCTATGTGAATGTTAGCTTTGACTCCTTAGTCTAAATTAGAAAGTAGAAAGCTAATGAAGAGCCATGGAAGCAATTCACGAACCTAGAATGTAAGTTAATAAAACAAAAATAACATAAAAATAAAAACAAAAGACAATTAAAATTATAATAAAATGACACAGCCCTCTCTTTGCTGGATGTCTCAGACCCACCTGGCGCCTCCTGAGAGTTCTTTTTAAAGTTAAAAGGCTCGGACTCACCTGATGCACCTTGACCAGGTGCAGGTCTCTGTATTTATAATCATCTACCACATTTATAATAGGAATATTATTAGACTCTCCTGTGGGGCCAATAACATAGCCAGTCATGGTACCAGCTCAATCCTGTGGAGTAGGGTTTAAATCTCAGCAGAATTTGCTAGTTACCCCCATGGCATTCATGAGTCCATCTTGCCAGACAATTCATTATTGTAGCTTAAAGTATACACAGCTGGCCAAGAGTGTTAATTATTTTTCTCTCCTGGTGGCAGGCATGCAGCTTCACAGCACTTTGAAATTTAGCTTCCAAGTGTGTACAAGCTTGATTTCACTAGGCCCTATCTTAAGCAGTAGCCACTAAGCTATTTACCATTAAGCAACTTATCATGTTCTGCAGATTAATTAGGAGCAATCCAATAGCTTGTGATGTTGGAGGGAGAGAGATGGAAACTCATGAGCCAACAAATCAAAAATGAAGTAAGCCCTGCCTGACGCTGAGCTTGTTATTTGATCTGGGATAGTCAATGTCCCCAATTATAGGGTAACTCTTTTCAAACTAGTTTCATATTATGTGTATGAATATATTTTAGGCAGCTGCTGCAATACTCAATCTGCATGTGGTATTTTCAAAAGACTTTAATATTAGTATCTCTTTCCATATTTCTTCCTCAAACCTACCACTACCCCACCCTATCCCGTCATTGCCCCATTCCATTCAAACAACCTGCATGATATGTCCCTGTCCTTACCATCACTCATGAGCCTTTATTAGTTTATTTAATATAAAATATATACATGCCAATATGTGAAAAACTAGATCTAAGATGAGCAGCAGTGTCAAAGCCATCACAGGGACATGCCAATCTTGCTTCTCACCTTCTTAGAGACCATGGTGTCCCACTGCCTGGTGGCTTCTCTCATGTGCAGGTCTCTATAACCAGGAGGGAATTTTCTGACTACTGAGATACAGAAAGATGCTGCCTGATGTGTCTCAGTGGCTGTGTTTATGAGTTTCTCATACTTCAGTGTAACTAGGGAGGGTGTGCTGTGTATTTTCTTTCCATGGTATACTTTCTGACTGTAGGCCTGGATATGTCCCCACCTCCAGGAAGTCAAAATTATGCTTTACTCTTTGTCACCACCTTTCTGGTCTCCAATTGGCCAAGTTGCTGGCCATCCCAGTCTAAAGGATCAAGATTCTAATTCACTTAGGACTCCTGAAGTTCCTTCTTAGTTGGTCAGGGTCTGGTAGAATCGATCTACTTTCCTATAAGAGCCAAAGATAGGGTAAGATTGTAAGGAACATAAGATTAAGAACACAAGTCAGAGGATTTAATTTAAAACTCACAAATTGGTTTGTATAGGTTGAGTCTTAAAACAAGTATATAGACGTGCCATTTCTGCAAGAAGTATCATTTTCCAAAGTGAATTAAAATGCTACAAACATCTACTGTGTACTTTAAAATCCTGGTAAAATTTTAGTGAATTTGAAAGAGGATCATATAAAGCCTGTATATAAAATAATCCAGAAGATAAGAATAAAATGATAGCTTCTTTTCCCATAATAAAAGCATATGGCCAGGCAGTGGTGGCACACACCTTTAATCCCAGCACTTGGGAGGCAGAGGCAGGCAGATTTCTGAGTTCGAGGCTAGCTTGGTCTACAGAGTGAGTTCCAGGACAGCCAGGGCTACACAGAGAAACCCTGTCTCAAAAAAAAAAAAAAAAAAAAAAAAAAAAAAAAAAAAAGAAAGAAAGAAAAAGAGAATAAAAAAACATATGACTTCAAAATTATATTTGGAGTAAGAAAGATATGAAAGTCAATCTTTAAGTTATTTAAGAAGATGTAAATCAGAATATTATATATATGTCTTAAAGACTTACAATCTTAAAGAGAAGCCTCAAAGATTTATCCAAAGAAATAGTCTAAGAAAGATATAGGACCTTAAATAATTGGGCTTTTAAAGATACTAAAAGTATAAAAATAATATTTAGATATAATATATGAAAAAAATTTAAATTAAAAAGAGGAAAAAATTTAAAAATTGAGATGTTTTAAAAAGCTATTCAATTTCCTCTTACATATAGAATACATAGCTCATGGAATTATGCAAAATTTAAGTGGATTGGTATGTATAATGTTTAGAATGAGTGCTACTATTGTTTATGTTCTTTCTAAATTTTGCTAATTTCTGAAATTTTACCGTATTTTTTTTTTTCCTGAGTGGTTCTGCTTGAAAGTGTCACTTTCTATCCAGGCCCTTGTGAGTTTTAATCAGGGTGTAGTTGTTTTATTTGAGTGTTACTGTCTTGCTGTTCGATAAAACTCATGTTAAGGTGCTGAGACACGAGAGCACAGATACTGAGAACAGCACTGAAAACCATTCAGCCTAAGACAGAAAGACGGACAAAATGAAATTCATAAAGCGAACAGACATGATCATAGCTTCAAAACACAGGTGATATAAAACCCCATGCCTACGCCAGGCAAATGGCATGGTGTTGAACCTATATGAGATGAACGAGCAGTGTACATACACACGCCTCTTGGACATCAGGTCACTCTCATCTGCTTGTATTATCACCCAGAGATCTCCTACAATGAACCTGAGTCTACTGGTAGTTTAATATAAGGATGGCTTAGCTATGGAGCCACTGGGCCACAGATGACCCAGTCATGTACACATTGTGAAATCTGTGGGATCCCTCTCAAGATCAGGGTTGCCTGTGTGCCAGTTGCTGCTGATGCCTTTTCTAATAAACCCCGTTTTCCACATTCTTGTCTTTTTTTATGGAATAAAAGAAGATCTGTCACACTGCCTTCCCTTTGACAGTGTGCTGAGGCAGGGGTGTCTTCAGTTGAGATGTCAGGGATAGTTGAGTGCGTTCTTTGTGGAAAGGGTCCTAAGATTGGTTTCTGCTTGCAGACATTTGCTTAGCAATCTCAGAGTGGGATGCCATGTATTTCACTGAAGTGAATAGATGCCTCCTGGGACTTTGAATATTGGGAGAGAAGTTTTAGTGACAGTAAATCAGTCTCCCTGAAGGGATCATTCAATCTCTGCTTCTCTTTCTTCTATTCTTGAGTACATCCTTTGTCTTACTCGTCGTGGACAAAGATGGGCAGGAAGTCTGGTTGCTGATCTCCTTCTTGAAGGTCCACAAATGTATAGTCCCAAGCTACCTCTGAGTGCCAGTGTGCAGAGCTGCCCTTCCCCATAGTACACACGCTGGTAGAACCTCTTTTAGACAGGTGCTGCCCTCACTCTATTCCCCAGTGTCTTGAGAATCTTTAATTTTTTTTTTTTTGCCAGGAGCCAGTGAGATCATCTCTAGCAAGTGGAACTCCACGAATGCTCTACCTTCTCGGGTGTTCTCCCATGTCTGACAGTGCGCTTGGACCCACCGTGGTGCTTGTGATTTTAGTAGCGGGTTTCCCGGCAAACTCCTAAACTGTGGGAAATCGTCACCCTTAATATTTACCCTATGGAATCTCATTACAGCAGTGCAGACCAGAATAAACCAGTGCCCTTTATTAAAAGGGGTTCCAATGCTCTTGGGGGAATCAAAGCTTAGTTATTAAGTTGTGTATTACCCACAGAGACAAACTTAGCTGTGAATAATGTTCAGGGATCCACACCAAACACTTGCCATCTAAAGTGAATTGTACAAATATTAGTGTGTTTTGATACCTTTTGGCTTTAGTGGAGGCCAGCAATGCTGCGTATTACATTATAAGGTTATCTCTGGCTGTGCTAATAAAGAAACTGGGAGGAGTTCTAGCCACAGGGCAGTGTTCCTGCTGTCTTCTTGGTTGGGTGCTTCCTAT
>JADRCD010174162.1:0-18380 GCA_019843815.1 Montemys delectorum | reverse complement strand
TAATTCAAATGTGTATAAATATCATTAAGAAATTAACAAATGATTAATGGACTTAAAATAGTAGAAGGTGTGATTCTGTATATAAAATATCCTGAAGATTCCACCAGAAAGCTTCAACAGCTGATAAACACATTTAGCAATCTGGCAGGCTGAAAAATTAATGTATAAAAATCAGTCGCCTTTCCGTAGACCAACATCAAAAATACCAAGAAAGATTTCAGTTAATTAATCTCTTTCATAATTGCCTCCAGGTAACAAAATTATATGGGCTACATATAAACAAGAAAGTGTAACACTTGTAGAGTAATACATTAGGACATTGAAGAATGACTGGAAAAGATCCTAGGAAATAGAAAGGCTGTCCATGTTCATGAATTTATAGGATTAGTATAGTAAAAATGTTCACCCAATTAAAAAAGAGTCTAAAATCTCAATGCAGTATTCATGGAAGTGATAATGATTTTTTTCAAAGAACTTATAAAAATAATGTTAAAATTTATATGGAAAAGACAAACACCCAGGACAGCCAAAACACAATAAGGCCCTTAGAGGGTCTATCATTTGAAGTTACACTATAGACTACTGTTATAATGATTGACACATTTGTCAACAGAATAGAATAAAGGACTGAAATAAAAGCCAACACTTCTTCAGGAACCTGAGTTTTAGAAGAGGCAAAAAACAGTAGTTCCTTCACAAATGGTGCTGGTTAAACTGGATAGCAATATACAGAAAAATGAAACTAAATCCTTATCTCTTACCTGGCACAAAACTCAACTCCAAATGGATAAACTACTTCAACATAAAATCTGATACCCTGAATCTCTTATCAGAATAAGTAGATAATACTCATCAACATATAGGCACATAAAAGGACTTTCTGAACTGGACCAACATGCCACAGACATCAAGACCAACAATTAAGAAGTGGGATCTCATGAAACTAAAAAGCTCTGCACAGCAAAGCACATGGTTATTCAAGTGAAAAGTTGGCCTACAGACTGAGAAAAAATTGCGAGTAGCTAAGTATTTGACATACTAATAGTGTCTAGAACATACTAAAACAAAACCAAAAACTTTAGTTTTCTAAAACTAAGAAACAAACCAAACAAACAAACAAAAAAACCTCAGAATGAAACACTGTGAAATTATTAAAAGTTTGGGCATGTAACTAACCAGAAGATTATCAGTAAGAGAAATATAAGAGCATAATCCCATTTGTGCATCCTATTGCTGAGTTTGAGTCAGAATCATTACCTCAAGTCACCCTTTCAGGCCAAAGCATGAGGCCCAACTGGATCTCTGCTAGTGATTACAACTCAGTTTCCTCTTCCCATGTCTCTACTCCAGAGCTAACCCAAGCAAAGATTCACATCACACCTTTACTGTGTCTGACACAAGACCTTCACATCATACCACTCTTCATTCTCCCATTCAGACTCAGGTTGGAGCCATATATTTGAGTTCTGTTGATGAGTCTGACCCAGCATCTTCTTTCCACAATACTCCACTCATGCCCAGGCCCATACAAATACCTCATCTTTGTATTCCTTCCTATGTTTGATCCAGAACCTCTTCACGTTACTACTCCAGGCCCAGGTCCAGCCAGGAGATTCATCCCCCTTTCTTAGCCCAGGTTCTACTGGGAGACATATCCACATATGTGCCTCCTGACTCTCCTTAGAATGTTACTCCACGTGGCCTATTCACACTGCCCCTTCACGACAAGGCCAAAGTGTGAGACATAAATATAGACCCTACATACACAGGTCTATCAGGGAACTAGTTTTGTTTGTATGTCAAAACCTCATGGTTACCTGAGTCCTTGACCTAAAGAGCCAAACCTAATGCTATAAGCTAAATAGATATAAGAATTTTCCTCTTAAGTTCTTATCTTTATAAAACTACTGCATCTCTTAAGCATCATAAGAGATGGTTGCTTTTTCTGTAGTGTTGGCCAGTTGTTTTACAACGGGAATGTTGAATACCCATGAATTATTTGAATTCAGTACTGAATACAAAATTATATATCAAGGCCACATGGTCATTGGAGTGTCAAAGAAAATAACTTCATGTTTCTCACCAGATATTTAATATTATATTTATATTTATTTCTAAATAATAACTTTTACTGTAATTTTAGAAAAGTAATTTTAGATGACAGCAACATTTCTGAACTACAAATGTGTGTAATTAAAATATATTAATCATTTTTACGATTTACATGAACATATAAACACACTGATACACATTTATGTCTCTTTCTAATTCATACTTGTCATGCAATGTAGATGATAAAAAGAATATCCATCTTCATTATGCTATATAGCATCTCTAATTTTACTAGAATTTTACCCTTAAAAGAAATGCTGTCATATACATATTCCTTGGCCTGCTTCTTGTATAATAAGTAGAAAGTAGCTTTACTTTTGATCTGATTAATTGAATCATATTATCCTGTTACAAAACTAAGAATTATAGCATTTTTAAAAATTAGATGTCAATGGTCAGAATATTATATTCACCTTTATTTTGTGTATGTGTTATATGTGTGTGTGTGTGTGTATGTGTGTATGTGTGTATATGTGTGTGTGTGTGTGTGTGTGTGTGTGTGTGTGCACTACATAAGTGCATGCAGTCAAGAGAGACCATGCCCTGGGACTGAAGTTTTGGGAAGATTGTGAGCCTCCATATGGGTGCTAGAAACCAAACTCAGGTCCTCTGCAAGAGCATCAGGGGCTCTCAGCCACTCAGCTTTCTCTCTTTATATTACTTTTCTCATGTAACATTTGCAAAGCAATGTTTACTTTTAAATTAGTGTGTGTTCACAATTAGTGCCTGTTTGGAATATCCTTAGGTATATAACTTATGGAAATTACTTGTCATTCTAATGTACCTTCTTCAAATGAACTCTAGTTCAATCAATCAACATTTGGAAAATGCAAATGGGAGACATTTACTAAAGCACTTTTAAACTATGAAAAGTATTGTAAAGCTAGGTCTTTGTCAGCAATCTATTTAGATACAGCCTTTTCCCTCCTAGAATAAGCTACATAAAGTTGCATCTAATTAAAAGCACTTGTTCATTTATGCATGTTCTTTAGCCATGCTTTACATTAAATAAAATAAGAATGTAAAGCCAAAAACTGAAGAACCATCTAATCTTAAAATGAACATGAATGTGAACTTCTTTAAGTCTGTGAAATGTTTAATGTAGTAGATATTTATGCAAAGGTCTTTCTTCTTGAGTCCATAATTTATAGGTAAGCAAAATCTCAATGTTCATTTCCAGAATGGAAGCTTGGAAGCTGACTGCAATGACAATATGAGAAGACACTTAGAAAGAAGAACTCTCCCATATTTCTGGCCAAACTGTCTTTCACTATCTTGATGAGGTCTTGGTGTACTGTCTGCTAAAACAAAAATAATACTTTCTTCTTATATGTTTATTTAGAAAGCAAATATTCCTTCTAATATTTTGCTTTTAAAAGAAGTATGAGGTCAGAAAAATTACAATTCTCTTTGCCATTCCAAATATCTGGAAGCCAGAACAAAATGATTTTTGAGTATTTGCCAGTGTTTCACAGATGTTAATCTAGTTCTTGTGTTATAAAGGTTACACAGCAAGTAATAAACCATTTTAAGATACAAACATTTGGAATTACCTGAGGCATGAAGCAGTTTGCTGCTGTTTAATAATTATCTGATACTGAGCTGATTTTTGGGTCTAAGTCACACTCAGATGTTCTTTGTTCTGCTCAGGACAAATAAACAGAGACAGCCCAACCCAGACAGGAACATTGTAAATCTATTCATCAACGGTTCTCAGCTTTGTTAACTCTGTACATTGTGTCCTGGGTGAGAGACTACAAGGCTCTGTCTAGGAAACACAGGGAATTTAGGATGCTACAAGACTACCTGGAACAACTGGCATGCTTCTTTTCTTTTTATTCAGATGTGTAGTCTCTCAAACAAAATATATTATAAATTGCTTTGTTAATATATATTAATCAACATGTTATTTAGAATTTGTGTCATTTTGGAGATGGAGACTGCCACAGTATAATTGATTGTATCAACAGCTATTCTTTCTGGGACATGATTTTATTTATTATATATATGTTAAATGTCAAACTATCTCCCTACAATGGGGCAGCATGTTATATTTAGATTATTTTCCATCAACCATTTAGTGTACAAAATATAAGTTTTTTAAATGAAGATTAAGTCCCATACTATTAGATTAACTTATAATAATAAAAAGTAAACTTTTACTTGGCCATATAATATACTAGTTTAAAAACTCTTGGGCAAGAAATATTTTAATAATGTATTAAACAATTGAAAGAAATTGTTTGACATTTTACCATACACTTTTAGTGACTAATTAAACATTCATGAGGTTTACATGGGCAACCATTGATTCCCATTTAGATAGACAAGATTGCTATGTAAGATGAAAGTCTATTGAGTCTTTTCACTAGATTTTATGCTTCATTTAGTAGTACAGTTTTAATGGTAATAATAATAACTTTCTAACATCTTTGTATAATGAAACAAGTTACTCTAACAAAAAGGTATTACTTAATAAGTACTTGAGTGACTAAGAACATCCAGTAGTTAGTACTATATAAATAGAATAGAATTGAAAACCCAGAAATGAACCCACACACCTATGACCACTTGATCTTTGACCATCCAGTGGAATAAGACAATATTTTCAGCAAATGGTACTAGTTCAACTGGCAGTCAGCATGTATAAGAACGCAAATCTCTCCATTCTTATCTCCTTGTACAAAGCTCAAGTCCAAGTGGATCAAAGAACCCCACATAAAACCAGATAGCTGGATCTAATAGAAGAGAAAGTGAGAAAAACCTTGAAGACATGGGCACAGGGGAAATTTTCCTGAAGAGAACACCAGTGGCTTATGCTCTAAGATCAACAATTGACAAATGAGACCTCAAAAAATTGAAAAGCTTCTGTACGGAAAATGACACTGTCAATAGGACAAAATATAGACCCATAGATCTGGAAAAATCTTTACCAATCCTGCATTTGATAGAATGCTAATATTGAAAATATACAAAGAACTCAAGAAGTTTGGGTCCAGAGAACTAAATAACCCTATTAAAACATGGAGTACAGAGCTAAACAGATAATTCTCAACTGAGGAATCTTGAAAGGCCAAGAAGTACTTAAAAAATGTTCAATATTCTTAGTCATCAGGAAAATTCAAATCAAAACAACCCCAAGATTCCATCTCACACCAATCAGAATAGCTAAGATCAAAACATAGGTGACAGCAGATGAAGACCCAGCAGGTGAAGACCCAGCTATAACCAAAAGATGCTCCAACATATAAAAAGAACACATGCTCGACCATGTTCATAGCAGCCTTATTTATAATAGCTAGAAGCTGGAAACAACCCAGATGTCCCTTAACAGAAGAATAGATACAGAAAATGTGGTACATTTACAAAATATAGTACTACTAAGAGAGATAATTTTTGATGTATGTCTGTATTCTTTCTGCAATAATTTTCTTGAGTATTTTAAATCTGTGTTGATCAGGAGCATTGGCCTGAATTGGCCAGTAGTTTTCTCTTTTTGTTGCATCTTTTCCTGGTATTCCTTCTAGCTGATTCTGGCTTCATAGAAAGAATTTAGGAGTGCTCCTTTAGTTTACACTTCCTCCTCCCCCTCCTCCTCCTCCTCCTCCTCCTCCTCCTCCTCTTTCTTCTTCTCAAAATTTTAAGAAGTATTTGCAATAACTATTCTTTGAATGTCTAATAGAATTCTGCTGTGAATTCACCTGGCTCTGGAACTTTGATTTTTGACTTTTTGCTTTAAATCTTTTTGCTACTATTTGAATCTCTTTATTTGGTCTTTTTAGATTGCTGTCATGTAGGTTTAATGTTGGTGTGTTGGTTGATTCTATGGATACACTCATTTCTTTTAAGTTTTTTAAGTTTATAGAGTACAGATTTTTAAAATGTTCCCTTATAATATTCTCTATTTCTTTAATGTCAGTGATATTTCCCTGTTCATTTCTGATATTATTTGGGGCCTCTCTTTCTTTCATTTATTAGTTGGGTTAAGAATCTGTCTATCTTATTTATCTTCTCCAAGAACCAGCTCTTAGATTCATTCATTCTTTGTATTTATTTTTATTTGTTTCTATTTCATTTATTTCTGGTTTGACTTTTATTATTTCTTTCAGTTGACTAAGTTTTGATTTTTTTTTCTTGTTTTTCTAAAGTTTTAGTTTCACCTTTAAGTCATTTATTTGTACTTTTCTAATTTTTTTGTTTTGTTTTGTCTTGTTTTGTTTGTTTGTTTGTTTGTTTGTTTTGAGACAGGGTTTCTCTGTGTAGCCCTGGCTGTCCTAGAACTCACTCTATAGGCCAGGCTGGCCTCAAACTCAGAAATCTGCCTGCCTCTGCCTCCCAGATTCTGGGATTAAAAGCATGTGTCAATACTGCCTGGCTACTTTTCTAATTTTTAATGGAGAAATTTACAGTTAAAAACTTCCCTTATAAGGCTGCTTTCAATATTTCCCAGAAGAATATAGATAGACCAAGTAAACAAGTAGCATGAAAAATAAATACGAACACAGAAAAGGAAAATTCAGGGTATGTGTGACATCATAAAAAGATAAAACCTTTAATTGATGAGGAAGAAGAGTGCCCAGTCCGATGGCATAGACCAAATCATCAACTTTACATAAGAAAACTCCCCCAAATTCTCATTCCATACACAATCTACAAGAATCTCATATCCACCAAACCTAACCTAAAATATATCAGGCTGAAGTTAAGAATAACCCTAGTCAATGGACCATGGAAGGAAATATGGAGCCATAATTTCTAAGATACAAAATACTACTGAGAACATAAACAACAGCACCAAAAAGTCAACAACATGACTGCAATTAGCATACTTATTTCAATTATTGTCAAACACAATGACCTCAATTCTCTAATGAAAAGACATGGGTTGACTAAATGGACCTAGATATAAAATCTACTTATCAGTTGTTGAGTAAAATTATAGATAAATGTAATCCAATCAAATCAAACCAGGTAGCAAACAGGTATCAGTATTCTAATATCTGACAAAAGAGATTTCAGAGTAAAACTAATTATAAGAGATAGAAGAAAGATACTACATTCTAACTAAGGGAAGATTAAACCAAGGAGATATTAATATCCTGAACATAAACACATCAAACTCTGATACCAAATTTCATAAAACATACTCCTGAATTTACAGACATAGATTCACATCAATCCATTAATAGTAAGTGATTTAAATAACACACTTTCTCCAATAAACAAATCATCTGAGAAAAAAAAGCTAAATTAAAAAACAAAACAAAACAAAACAAACAAAACAACAACAGCAAAGAAAACAACCAAAAAACACTAGAGTAGCCAGGCAGTGGTGGAGCACGCCTTTAAGCCTTTAAGCCCAGCACTTGGGAGGCAGAGGAAGGCAGATCTCTGAGTTCAAGGCCATCCTGGTCTACAGAGTGAATTTCAGGACACCCAGGGTTTCACAGAGAAACCTTGTCTCAAAAAAAACAAAAAACCACCCCCCCAAAAAAAACACCAGAGTAACATCATAGTTAATTGATTATCATATACTAAATGAGTTTAGATATTTACAGTTGATTCAATCCAAACACCAAAGAATGCACATTGTACTTAGCATCACATATAAACTTGTCTAAAATAGAACATACCTTAGGACACAAAACAAATATTTACACATTCAAAGAGGACTGGAATAACTTTGTGTATTCTATTTGACCACAGTGAAATAAAACTTAAAAATTGGCAAAAACCAGCCAAACTACAAAGAACAAACCAAACAAACAGAAAAGAACCAGTTCTCTACAAAATGCATAAACACATGCAAATTAAACAATTCATAAAGGAATGCTGACTGGGTCATCCAATAACTTATGTAAGAATTTTTTTAAATTTCCTGAAACTAAATTAAAGCCTAACAAGCATAATAAACCTGGTAGAATACTGCTAAAAGTCCAGTGAAAGCAGACTGACTTCCTCTGCCTTAGTTTAGTTGAGTTGTTAACATAATCACAAAGGCTGCCTCGGGCCGGCCAGAGGGTGGGCTGGCCAGCCTGGGCCTCCCCCAACCCTTGGGAGAAACAGGGTCCTAGTCAGGTCAACAAGGTGTAGACGAAGAGATGATAGCACAGACGACACGTGGAAGTACAGGACCTGAATGTATTTCTTAAAAATGACATCAGACTTTTACAGTCATTGCAAAAGAGAAATGAGAAATCTGGCAGCTCAGCAGTTGAGGTACATCTGAGGCCATCTAAAACACATTGGGTCTAAAACAGCAGCCATCTCCTCTAGACTGGTGCAGCACCCCCGGGGTTCCAAGCATGATCTGGCTGCATGGACCCGGCCAGGGCCCCCCGGTGGCTGCAGGTGCATCAGCCTGGAGGGTAGAGGCTCGAATCTTGAATCTCGAATAATGCTGACTGCTGCACACTGTCTCACACACACACTCGGCTCAAGGTCCTGCCCATCCTTAGTAAAATGCCCACTATGCTAATCTTCTGGGCTAGTAAAGACTTGTCTCTTTCTTGCTAATTCCTAGGAGTGGTTCAGCTGTAGAACATGACTGAGAATGAGGATTCTACTTGACCTTGGCCTGGATGGGATAAGTCTCCCATGCTGTAAACTTCAATGCCCTACCTACAATGCTGAAGGCAATTAGTCTGGATGGGTAACATTCTTTACAAAATTGCAAGCCAGGGTTTGGCTAAGATGTTGGAACATTGGTAAAGGTCAGAGAGCAATGTCCAATTTTGTCTAGCTATTAATAAATCATATCATAGTGGACACCTAGCACACGAGTTTGCAAGGACGTATCTGGGCTACCTCTGAGTTAGGAAATGCCAAGGAGATGTGCAGGAGAGCTTCCATGAAGCTTTTGCCTCATAGATTGCTGTCACACAAAAGTGTGCGTGGCATTTGGCCAAGTTTATATCATAGAATAAGCATAGTTATGTGTTATGTGTGCCATATATATATATGTATATATACATACATGTGTATATATATATATATGCATTTAAGAATCTCCCAAAATAAATATCTTTGGGATGTAAGGTAGAATGGGGGCAATGTTATTATTTATTGTCTTGCTTTCTATTTTTTCAAATTCTGGCCAAGGACAAGCCCTGAGGTCCTTCCTGGTACTTGTGAGCAGGAGCAGTTTGGCTTCAGCTGAAGGTCAAGTTTTCAGGTTTTTAATGCAGAAGTGACAGTCTCTCCTGCTTGCCTTTGAATCAAGTTGCAGAAAACTCAATTCCTTCTCTAGCACCCTGTTTGCCTGGATACTGTCATGCTTACCACTGTGATGAAAATGGGCTGAATCTCAGAAACTGTAAGCCAGCCCCAATCCAATATAAGAGTTTCCTTGTTCATAGTGTCTCTTCACAGCAATGAACACCGTAACTAAGACAGGTAGACTCTGGTTCATATTTGGAAAGTACACTCTAGCAGGAGCTTCTAGCAAGTTGTTAGATTGTGTTTGTGGTCAGAAAGAAGGGAAAGATGAACCCTTGTGCCCAGGTCTCTTTCTCATTTTTAGGGTTCCCATGACCCAAGACAGAGAATGGTGCTGCCATTATCTTAGAGTTTATTTTTCTACCTCAATTAATGTAATCAAGAAAAAATTTTACAATCATAGCCCAGAGACTAACCTGATCAGATATACCCAGAAGTATATCTCAAGATACTGTCAGATTAGTAACTCGCACTAACCCTCAAAGACGTTATGTCAAAGAGTAGAGGGGAACTGGTCACTGCTACCACAGTATACCTCTGCATTTTGGCAGAGGAGAATCACAAGTTTCCTATGTACCTATAAAGGAAGACCAAGCCTGCCACTGTTTGTGTCAGTTTGGGCTCTGTGATGTGCCACCATGTTCACATTGTCCCATGATTTGGTTATTATGGAGGATTCTACATTTCTTTCCTATTGACAATAGATTTGGTTTGCTGAGGAGCTTTAGAGAAGATGGCTCCCGCTTTGAAGGGAGAAGCCTGGGGGCTTGTTTTGATAAGCTATTCTTATTTATTTCTCCTCCATTGTTAATAGAAGAGCAATATTCAGACACAGGTTTTGGGTTTTTTTTTAACCTGGTTCAGGTAGAAAACACATAATGCAGCTGTAGCTATTCATGATAGAAGTATAAAATTAGAAGTAGCCTTTCTATATAGTGAATACACATTAGGTAAGGTGCTCTAAACCTATGGATAACAACAAAGGACTTCTTAGGATTTACAAAGAGGGCTGGAGAAAGTGTTCTTTCTAATTATCCTCTGGGATGAGAAATGTGAAGCCTCGAGCCTTTGGGTTTTCTAGTCTTTTTGTTATAGTACTTACAATATCTGAAAGTATTTAATAGCCTATTTTCTTGGACTAGTAACATGAATTGACTATGGCTTTCATATTGGCAGAGTAGGAGTGAATATCTTTTTATACAGTTTACTTTTGTTTCTATTTGTAGACTGGCTTGCTCTGTATGTCTTGTCATTGAGAAGAGTGGCAATATTACAGAAAATATAAATAGAATAGATGTACTTCCTTTCCAGGAACTCGTTTCTTCAAACTTTCTTCTTTAATTGCAAAGTTTTGGAAGCATTTTCACTATCTCTCTTTTCCCCCACTATCTAAATTAAACTAACAGGAGGTAAACTAACGAAGTTTGTCTTTAGGTATGCATTTCATTTGACATGAAATATTTAATACAAGTTAAAAGTTCTAATTGTATGAGTTGGTGTTGACACAGATCATCCTGTAATGACTAAATTGTAAGCTACTATTAAAAGCCTTTCCTACAATTAATTTTCCTTTTAATTTTCAAATGGTATAAGACCTATTTCAAGAGTTCTCTATATAGAATTTATTTAAACAAAACTTTTATCATTTACTGATGTACTTAGATTGGTTGTTTTGACCTAATACAAATATAGATAATAATCCATTTTATAGCTCTGTCCTAAGAATTTAAATGTTCTTCACTATTACTCTAAACAGGAATGTTCAAATGTGTGGATACATTCATTATGTGTTCCTGGAGTCATAATATAAGCAGGAACATTATAGCAAGATCTCTAAGATAAAAGGTATTTGAGGGATTGTCCTGGATTTTAAGCAGCCTGCACATGCAAACATAGTTACAAGGAATGCTGTCCATTTCTCTCCAAAGAGGTATCTCTTAATCTTCCTTTTCCTTTTCTTCCCTTCCTTTCTCCATCATCTTCCTTATTCTCTGAATTAAGAACATAATTACTTTTTCAAAACTCTAATCTGTATATATTTTATTTAATCCTTAAATCACAAAACAGAAGACAATTTAGACCTCTGTGGTTTAGCATATAAAGGATGTATTCTACTATGTGTATTTTGGAACATTTTTCAATTTGTTTTTGTTTTGTTTTTGAGACATGGTCACAAAATGTAGCCTGGGCTAGTCTGGAGATGATATGTACAACAAGCTGATATTGACTGTATAGAATCCTGCCTGTCTCTCTGTCTCTCCTGCTGAGTTAAATGCATAGGCCACCAAAGCCTTGAAAAACATTTTTATGATATAAAAAATGAGAATGTCAACTTTCTTAAGATGAAATATATTGATTTAACATATTTTCACCTTGATGTGTGGAGTATTTATATTATAAAAGAGAGGATCAGTCAATCATGGATGATATTTGCAACTGTTTTATTTGCTTGTGAATGTAATTTTACTACCGATATTTTAAGTTTAACTTGATGATAAGTAATTTCATATTCATGTGGTTTTCTTACATGAAAATTGCTTAATTGGTAATGACTACCATAGAATTTTGTAGTATTTTCTCACAACAGCCAGATTATATGTTGTACAGGCTACTTTTATTTTAATTTTACAAAAGCTAGAGGAAGTGGGAAATGCAATTAAGAAAATGTACCTGCCCTAACTATTGGCTTGTGGACAAGCCTGTGGTATATTTTCTTGATTGATTATTGATGTCACAGGAGTCATATCACCATGATGGGTGCCACCTCTGGGACTGGGTGCTATGAGAAAGCAGTCTGATTCCTCTAAGAGGCTCTACCCAGCAGCTGACTGAGACAGTACAGAAACCCACAAACACTGGAAGGAGTTCAGGGACCCCTATGAATGAGTTAGGGAAAGGATTCAAGTCCTTCTAGGAGATGGCAACCACACAGAAAGATCAACAGTGTCAACTCACCTGTACCCCTGGGAGCTCTCAGAGACTGAGTCACCAACCAAATAGCATAAACTGGCTAGTCTGAAGCCCCAGGCCCATATGTAGCAAATAGCTGCCATGTCTGACCTCAGTGGGTGAGGATGTATGTAATCCTGTAGGGACTGATATCTCAGAATAAGGTGATACCAAGGGGTTCTATTCCCTCAGAAGGGAAGGAGAGGGGAAATGGAACTCTTCAAGGGGGGACTGGGAGGGGCCAGCATTTGAGATGTAAAGAAAGGAAGCAAGAAAAGAAGGAAGGAAGGAAGGAAGGAAGGAAGGAAGGAGGAAAAGCAAGCAAGTTGAATGGATAAGCCAAGAGGAGTAAGTCAGTAAGAAGCCCTACCACCCATCCCCTCCATGGCTTCTGAATCAGTTACTATGTCAAGGTTCTTCCCATATTTGAGTTTCTGCAATAGCTAACCTAGATGATAGACCATTAATAGTAAGATGCAATTGAGCCCTTTCCTCTCTAAGGTGTTTTTGGTCATGGTGGGTTTTTTGTTGTTGTTTTTGTTGTTGCTTTGTTTTTGTTTTTTGTTTTGTTTTGTTTTGTTTTGAGACAGGGTTTCTCTGTGTAGCCCTGGCTGTCCTGGTCACTCTGTAGACCAGTCTGGCCTCGAACTCAGAAGTCTGCCTGCCTCTGCCTCCCAAGTGCTGGGATTAAAGGTGTGCGCCACCACCGCCAAGCAGGTCTTGGTGTTTTATACCCAGAGAAAAGCTGATTAAATATATGCTGAAGACACAGTAACAGAGCTGAATGATAAAATATGGTGTCCCGATGGATGAATTTCAAGATGTAATCCTAAAGGGAAATATGAAAAAGTTCTCACAAAAATGGGCAATTAAAAGTACTACAAGAGCAGTATAAATCCTTTCTCTGTTAGAGTTTTTTTTTTTTAAATAATGCATACAACTAAAAGGAAAAGGTGCTAGTTATGTGCTGACATAGCCAACCTGACTCCTACATCTTACTATTCTTCATCCTATTCGCAAAAGCTGCCGGTGGCTTCCCAAATTTTCTATTTCTTGGTATTCTCCCACTTGTACAGTTCCATCATATGTATACATACCCAGTGACTGGCTTTCTACCAATATAAAAGTGGAAAGGAGTAGGCTTTTGCAGTCAGCTAGTGACAGCAGTTTTTACACTGATAACTAAGAGTGTGGTCAACATCTTGGTAAACAATTGAAAAATTCTTCTCACCAGTTTTGATGTAGCAACTTGTCTTTGGGGGATGTCACAAAGTGAGATGAAGTTTCTGGCTCACACTCTACTAAGAAATGTAGTTCTCAATACCAGAGCCAGCAAGGCACTGATTCTCCAACCTCATGCTAGTGAGTTTTGAAATGGACTCTTTTGTCCCATCTTTAATCTTCAGGTGAGTCCCCAGCTCCAAGAGACAACCAGTACACTACCACATAACCCCAAAGCAAAGGATCAAGCCAAGATGTACTCAAATTCCAGACCCTCAGAGACTTGGAAATTACATTTTTTATGCTACTAAGTTTGTGGTTCTTTGTTATACAATAGATAGCTGTTATAGATTTATTAGTATTGTTATTAATTGTATCCCTCACTGTACCCATGGATCGCCAGCCAATATTGGGCCATGAGGGCAAATGGAACAGAGATGATGGACAAGAGGTGAGGTGGGGCTCAGAAGCACTGTGAGTGCATACAAAAATGAGAATGTTGTGACCAGCTATAGGGAGGCAGATCACCTTTACTGAGGGTGATTCAAGAATTATATAGTTTTGGGGATAGTGGTCACAATCTCTAGAATGGGCAAAGGTCATTGACTGAAGACTTACTGTACAGCTATGCCTTATTAACATAGAGAGGTATTCCAGGAATCTCAAGTGCTAGGTGAATGGGATCTTATTGGGAAGAAAATGTTGAACCTGGCATCATAACTGAGACTAAGTAACATTCAGCAGGTAGGGGTGTTGGGGGTGGGGGTCGGAAAAAGTAGCCTTGCTAGGGAAATGCTGTTAGCTCAGAAACCTAACTGGACAATGGTAGACTTTCACCTTAATTAGAAGGTTAACCTTTAATTTTATGTTCAATGTCTTCGTGGGACATTAATCAAATATGTCATATCTATATTGTGTATTTAAGCAAATCTTGGGCTGATTAAAGCCACTTGTTGCTCCCCATCTTTAAGCTTCAAATAGAGTGAGTTTTGGTTTGTTCATGAGATATTACACTTCTTTTTTTGTTTGTTTATTTGTTTATTTTGTTTTTTTTTCTTCTGGCATCTTTGTTTTTTTAGATATTTTCTTTCTTTACATGTCATATGACATCTTCTTTCCCAGTTTCCCCTCAAAAAAAAGAAAAAAAAAAAAAAACCTATTCCCTCTCCCCTTCCCCTCCTCACCAACCCACCTTCTCCTGCTTCCTGGCCCTGGCATGCCCCTACACTGTAGCATAGAACATTCACAGGACCAAGGGCCTCTCCTCCATTGATGCCTGAGATATTACACTTCTAAAAAGTTCACAACTGAATTACTCTCTGGTTGCTGCTATGAGAATTTGCCACAAACTCCATCATTCAAACAGCATGCTTTCCTATTGTCTCACAGTTCTGGAAATAGATCTGTCTGAGGGAAAACAAATGTCATCATGAAGACTTTGGGGAGATCATAGAATCTCTCATTTTCCTGCCTCTCCAGGCTAGTTGCTTCCCTTACTGGTGGCTCATTCTTTTGTCTTCAGAACTAGCACTGTAGCATTTTTAGATCATTTTCTGACTCTGATTCCTTGTTCTCCTCTTTTTCCCTTTCATATAGTAAGACCTTCCCAATCATATTTAGCCTATTTGAATAGTTCAACACATTAATCTTACAACAACTTTAATTTTATAACATCTACAAAGACCTTTTTGCCATGAGATTATTCTGTGTCACATGCCGGCTAATGTTGACATTTATGAATGAGATCATTTCACCAATTATATATAATTATACAAGCCAATTTTCTTCTTTGAATTCTGTCTGTTCCATCAGATCTGTCATTCTGTTTTGTGTCTCATAGTGCAACAGCAGGTGATATTTTCATGTTGGTTTAAAGCACTTTCTCAGGAATGCACAGCAATAACTTATAGATGTTTCACTTGAATGCATAGTGGTTTGTTTCTGTTGCTGTTGTTTGTTTTGATTATGATATATTATATGACAGCTTAAATGTTCTATCAGAACTTTTAAATTGTTTTGAATGTTTTACTGCAGCAAAAAAAATATTTTCAGTTGTATTGTATTCTGATTTCTATGTATTAGACAAATTCCCAAGTACGCTTTGATGTTTTTAGCGTATTGCCTAGAAACTAAATGAAAGAATTTCTAAATTAATAGCATTCTCACTAGGATGGGTAATATGCCAGAGTTGTCTACAGCAAGGAGTGATTTCATATTTCACCTATTTTTTCCTGAAAGATTATTTTTCCTCAGTGAACACACACATACATACAACACACATACAGACTTACTCACGCACACACACATGCATATATGTGTATTATCTCTATCATTCAAAAATGTGTATAATCATGGGCCTAGAGAGATGCTGTAGTGGTTAATACTAATTTCTCACACACATATTTGTTTGTGTTTCGGGGTCTATCATCACATGACTCAGAGCCTAATGGATTTGAGCCCTAAGTATGCATTTAGCAACTGACTTATTATTTAAAAGAAGTCAAGGGTATTTGCCAGATTCTATATGAAACTATTAATGAATGTTAAATGATTTTTTAAAAAGCTGTTATATATGTCACCATTATTTATTGCTTAATGATCAGTATGATAGCTATTATTAATTACAACCTGGACAAGATATAGAAGCAACTTGGAAATAGAGTGGGCAGCACAACCTTATGAGTGGAGATTCTGAACAAAATTGAAAAGAAAACAATCAGAGCCTCCTCGTTTTTCGTTGCTTCCCAATTGCGCATGCAATGTCATCATCTGCTTCATCCTCCTGCCACCATGCTTTGTCCTTGATGATGGACATACCTTCGAATATGAGCCAAAACAAGCAGTTCCTTTCTTAACTTGCTTCTTTTTAGGTCTGAACAAAGAGGAAAGTAACTACTATGATTAGTCATTTATAGTTGATGAAGAACAATCTTTTGTTGAGAGAAGCCCTTTATAATCTACCAGTATTCATGTTCCAGAATATTTAGAATTCTTTAGGTAAATAATCTTCAGAGTTTTGTTTGTTTGTTTGTTGGTTGGTTTTTTTGGTTTTTTGTTTTGTTTTATTTTTCTATATGACTAATGGGATTATTTGTATTATTACATTCAACTCAGTAGTCACTGATATTTAGAGAAAAAAAAAAACGTGGCCACACTTTAATTTCCAACTTTTGGGTTTTCAGATTTGGTTTCTTATTCTTTTATTTGTGTCACAAATGGTGGAAAGGACAGAATGTCATTATTTCATTTTATTTGAAATAAAAATTAAATTGGATATATAAGCTCATGGGTATTTAAATGTTTCAGTGATCTCAAATATATAAAAAAAAAAGAGAGAGAGAGAGAGAGAACATAGGGGCGATAGAACATACATGGGTATGGAAGTGGAATATACACCGAAATCATATCTAACTTTCTCTCAGAGAGACGAAGTACAAAACATAAAGAAAGCTCCACGTTGTTGGATTGGATTTTTGACATGTTAACACTAACTCTTGAGTTTAAAATAAATCTCCACCAACTTTCTTCAAACTGAAGTTCACATAATAAATCTGTAAGATTGTTCTTCCTTGTCATTTGATTTTTTTAAAGTATATATGTATACTTTAAAAAGTATACATATATACTTTTTATATATATGTATATATACTTTATATATACATATATATACTTTATGTTCATATATGTGTGTGTATATGTGTGTGTGTTCCTGATTTTTAGACAAATTATCTGCTTGATTTGGTTTTATTGCCTTTTGAATACATTGATTCTCCTGCTGTTTTCTTAATGAATAATCACTGAACATGATACTTAGGGAGTTTGTACAATTCCATTTACAGTTTATGGAACTTACCTAGATTGTGAAATTTAGATTATATCAGGAAGTTGAAATTTATGATACTAACACTGATATTATCAGTAATTCTTATTTAAAAACATAATTTTTAAATATAAAGGATATGGGCTGAAACACTAGTAAAAATGTTCAGCTAATACATAGTTAAAACATATTTTTTATTACACCTAAAGCAGATATTTTCTGAGGAAAAAATAGACTGATTGATAGACTCATGATCCTAACAAATTATTTTAGTCCATCTCCAGGGATTTTTAATTTTATTTCTAATTTATTGGGTGTAAAAATATTTCTATGCTCTTAAATGAAGGGAAGTCACATGTGTTGCATTGCAGTAAAGCATGAGTAAATCACCATGTTACTGGCATAGAGTGGAGCTTCATAGAGTAGCGGTCTTATGATTATCACCAAAAATCGATCTAGAATTAAATATATTTGATTCCTGTCAGATAAGAGTTTCTCAGTTTCCTTTCAATTCATTGGTTAATAAGTATTCATTAACTACAGACTGTGAATAAAATTTTGTGCTAGGTATACATAGGGTGATTATTTCTCAGCAACGTGATGATTGGAATTGCTGCAGACGTAAAAATTATGCACAGTCCAAGAGTATCAAGAAAATTAAAAGGGAGCAGGATCTTACAAAACAAGATTTAAAGAAGTGCTTAAAATTATTTCAGAAAAGGTATCACAAATTGAATGTAATGTAATAGTAGAACAGGAAGAAAGGAAGATAGCAATTTTCCTTCACAGAATGTGTATTAGTTTGTACCAGGAGCCCACACAGTCATTCTTTATTTAAATTGACACATTTTCTTTCTAGATATTATAATTATAATTAATGTAACATTTAATACTTTAATAAAATATTAAAACAGATACTAGAGAAGCATTATGAGGCAGAGTAAAAATCAAATTAAGAGAAAGTAATTTTAAAAATTCATTAGTTATTTTTCATGAAAACTGTCCTGAATATGTTTACCTGTGAATTAGTTTCAGACTGTTAACTGGATTTGCTTCATTC
>JADRCD010174153.1:0-11767 GCA_019843815.1 Montemys delectorum | reverse complement strand
TGTGTGTGTGTGTGTGTGTGTGTGTGTGTGTGTGTGTGATGTGTGTACGTGTAGAGGGCTAGTTGTTAGTAGTAAGGTGGAGACTCTTCAGGCAGTGAGGCAGTCGCCCTGCCAGGGTTTCATTGTCTCTGAGTTGTCATGGGTCATCAAGGGTGGTTCACACCGACCTCTTGCTTCATCCACAGATCCAAGCCACAAGGAGAAGAGCTAACACGCTGTGTGCAATGGTGATTACACCATGTTTGTCAGACATTTGTTGAATTTCTAACCATCAATGTCCAACAGACCATGCATGTCCCCCTGTTGT
Organism: Montemys delectorum; assembly: GCA_019843815.1. Taxonomy (NCBI): domain Eukaryota; kingdom Metazoa; phylum Chordata; class Mammalia; order Rodentia; family Muridae; genus Montemys; species Montemys delectorum. The sequence goes on along the minus strand of JADRCD010174153.1, from coordinate 11,460 downwards.
TGGGCTGGACAGGCCTCCTCCTGTTGGAACTACAATGTGCCCTTCCAGAAACCTCCTTGAAGATTGGTCTTCTAGGACAGGGCAATGGAAATGGGTTCCCTTCTGTTGTAATGAGACCATATTCCATACTGGAAGGTACATAAATCTGCATAAGCCTTAGTGAGGTAGGGCACACAGTCCTATCACAAGGATGATGTGTGCTTCATCCCTGCAGCCTTCGAATGGGAAACAGTGTGTGAGGCTGCAGGTTTATTGTTTCAGGGATTCTTGTCCTTGATTTCTTTGGAGGGTCCTCAACAAGGGAGCGTGAACACAGGGTGATCTTTACATCAATTTGTCCACCACAGCTCCTGACTATGACTGAAGCCAGTGACTGGGTTGAAAACTCAAGTTGGGCCTGGGATTTTCAACATAGGTGCAGGGAAGGGAGGTTTGGGGAAGTCATGGAATTCCTCACCTCATCTCCTCACCTGGCTGAAGGGTTGGGAATCAGTGTATCTGCTCACCTGCTCCCATCCCTGCTGGCTGCACAGTGTTTCTGTGATGGGCTGTGTCCCAGCTCTCCCATGCAGTGCACACTGTGCTCATGGAAAGCTTCCCATGGCAGTCACACTGAGTGCCAGGCCCCATGTCTGTCCTTCCCCAGGGAAGGGACAGAGGGACCTGTTATTCCATCTGACCTTCCTTGCTTGTCCATCCAGCTGCTGTACTTAATTGATGGGCCATACAAGATCACACAGAGCAATGCCATCCTGTACCCCATTGCCTATAAGGATGACCTGTGTGAGTGGGGCTGGCTGCAGGGTTGGGGACAGAAGCCATCCCTCTTGGCCTAGCTGGAGCAGGATGCTGAGAGTGAGTCTGTGCTCTGTGTGCTGCAGGTGGAGAGACAGAGGAGGAGAGGATTCATGTGGACATTTTGGAGAACCAGGTCATGGACACTGCATGCAGTTGGCCATGGTCTGCTACAGCCCTGACTTTGTGAGTTCCACCCACCCTGAGTTGGAGCTGGCCCTGTACTCTTGCCCTTGCACCTGCTCTGGTCCAGTTTGCCAAGAGAGCCTCTCAGTGCTACTCATGGCACAGTGTTTGAAATTGCCAACAGAGTAACCTCAGAGCTCAGTTTGCCAAATGAAAACTTCCAGTCGTCACCCTAAGATCCAGTCCAGACTCTCCACAGTGACACTTTAGTCCCTGCTAGGACAGACAGAGCTCAGTCCTTCCAGGTCTAACTGCTGGTTGTGTCCTGAGCCATGTCTTTCTGTTGCCCTGGGGTCTTGCCATGTCTGCAGCATGCACACTCGCACTATGGGAAGAAGACACTGGGGGTAGGGGACACTCTCCTCACAAATGACTCCCCAGAGCTGTGTCCTTGACACCCACAGAGATAAGCACATGTTCCCAGTAGGCAACTCAGTCAACCAAAGGCCTTTGATCCTCCCCCTGTTTCCTTTTGTCCTCTCAAATTCACCTCATCTCTTGGAACCTGTACTGAAGTCCTCACCGCACCAGTAGGTAGAGCACTTGCCTGTTTCCTGGGTGATTTCAGTTGTTTGCTTCTGCTTCATGTGGGGTCAGAGTTCAGAGCCATGTGCTCACAGCTGTCTCATGTACAGTGTGGTCCTGACAAAGGTGATAGAGACCAGGGGACAGAACTGTAACCTGGGCTGTTTCTTAAGAGCAGTCTAATGATGGTGGTGCTCTAACTTAGTGCCTGGACCCCACTCTGAGATGTACCATATCTGAGATGTACTAGCTGGTTTTGTGTGCCAACTTGACAAAGGCTGAAGTTATCACAGAGAAGGGAGCTTCAGTTGGGGAAGTGCCTCCATGAGATCCAGCTGTGGGGCATTTTCTCAATTAGTGATCAAGGGGATAGGGCCCCTTGTTAGTGGTGCCATTCCTGGCTGGAAGTCTTGGGTTCTATAAGAAAGCAGGCTGAGCAAGCCAGGGGAAGCAAGCCAGTCAGGAACATCTCTCCATAGCCTCTGCATCAGCTCCTGCTTCCTGACCTGCTTGAGTTCCAGTCCTGACTTCCTTTGGTGATAAACAGCAATGTGGAAGTAAGCTAAATAAACCCTTTCCTCCCCAACTTGCTTCTTGGTCATGATGTTTGTGCAGGAATAGAAACCCTGACTAAGACATGAGGATATAGACATTCCATTCAGGAGAAGTGGAAGCCTGAGAATTTAGAGGGCATCCCTGGGAAGATCAAGCTGTTCTGTGAGTTCTTTCAGTTCACCCATGGTTTGCAGGAGCTAAGGTAAAGGGGAGGGAGATGAGGCTGAGGAGTAGCTGTTCTAGGTTTATTAGGTCTCAATGCCCTCACCTTCTTGCAGAGTACCTATCTATGTGGATATCTGCACTCAGAATGTCTTTGACCAGCACTGTATATTTGAGTGCTGGAACGCATGCCCAGACAGGAAGGATTTCATAGCTCAATTTTAGGTGATTTTCCAGGATCCCCCGTCCTATTGGATGGCCTTCTTCCATTCCCCCTTTACACAATGCCTTCCTTGGAATGGAAATGAAGAATAATTGGTATTTATTGAAGACTGGACCTATGTTCAATAAAGTCTTATATCTACCGAAAGAAGTTTGTCGTTACAGCAACCTACGAGGTGGATAGAATTATCAAGAGCTGCTGAACAGATAGTGAGCGTGAATACATCCTCCCGTGGTGTTGGTTCCCATGGCAGATGACAGTCACTACAGTCTTTTCCTTCTTTGTCCCTGACTTAAGACAAAGAGAAAAGCTGCGGTCAGGGGTGTGTAAGTGACAAGCATCTGGAGAGAGAAAGTACTTTCTCTGCTACTTCCCACCACACTGCTTCTGATCGGGGCTGCTCACCCTGGAGACTGTGTGAGCAATCTCTTCTGTACTGCACGCCCTAGCCGTACAGTGCAGTGGGAGAGTGTGGAAGGCCACAGTCCAAGGCCAGCCAGCCTGGCCTCTTGGGTACAGGCAGCCTTGGAACTTTGACTTGTTCATAGCTTAACTGGGCACTCAACTGAAAAGATGGCGCTCAGCATAATGTCTTTCACTAGCAGGGTTGGGAAAAATAGGGAGGATACATTGAGTATGCATTCAGCTACTAGATTTCTGAGTTTAGATTTTCTGCTTCAGGAGAATGGCCAAGGCCGCTCCAATATCTGTTTGCTGGCTCTCCTATCCCTATCCTCACTCAGTCAAAATTTACTGAGGTACTGAGTGAGACCTTTGCTCTCTTCCAAAGTACAAAGTTACTGGTCCCTGTGCCCTGCTTGTCCCACCCCTGTCCACCCAGCAAGGAGGAGCCTGCTGGTGAAAGAACAAGAGTGACAAGGATTTCTTGCTTTGGGAGTGAACATGGCGACATGGAAGCCGCAGAGTCCGTCCCTGTGTAGACAGGGGGGCAGACTGCTGCCTTTCTGGCTGTGTGAGCGGGAGGGAAGCCCTTAGCCTCTGCATGAGTTGCTCAAACACGGAAAGAGCATCCACGTCCTTCTCAGACCGATCTTTGCAAAGATGGCTTTGGAACCCAAAACAGTCTACAAAGCCTTGACCTGGAGGCATTTTCATGACCACCCCTGCTGGCTCTGGCCCTTGGGCACAACTGGGCCCTGCCCTCTAGCCCAGTTTCCGCTTCTTTCCATTTACCTTTCCCCCATTTCTTCTTCCCAGCCCTTCTCCCAGCCTAGATTCTCATTTCCCTGGTCACTTGGGTGCCACCGTTTTTCATCAGTCTCTTCCTATTCCTTGTCTGTGTCCCGCATCCAGACAGCCCTCCGTTTAGAGGAAATTATCTGACCCTAGAATCCCCAGGATGGATGGAAGATCCAGACCCACACATGTGCTTCCCTGGTCCTCGGAGTGAGCAGCCCAGTCCCATCTAATTCCCAGTAAGGTCTGAAGCACATTTGCACTGTGTTTTGTCTGACTGTCTGTGACTCCCAGGACTGTATTGACTTGGTTAGGTGGTCTCTGTTTTGTTCTCCACAACAGGGCCTGGGTATTGAGGATGTGGGGGACTGTAAGTCATTTAAGATCCTTGGGGTCCCTAGTCCACGACAGTCTTTGGTCCTCAACCTGGGATTCTACAGAAGAGGTCCCTTTCTTTGGACTGTTCCATCTTTGATGTGAATGGCAGGGCTTGGCATGTGGTTAGTGTTTAGGAAATTTATCTTCAGAGAAGTTTTGGCCTATCCATATGTGATGGTTTGTATATGCTTGACCCAGGGAGTTGCACTATTAGAAGGTACGGCCCTGTTGGAGTAGGTGTGTCACTGTGGGTGTGGGCATTAAGACCCTCATCCTAGCTGCCTTGAAGCGAGTACTCTGCTAGCAGCCTTCAGATGAAGATTTAGAATTCTCAGCTCCTCCTGCATCATGCCTGCCCAGATGCTGTCATGCTCCCGCCTTGATGATGATGGACTGAACCTCTGAACCTTGTAAGCCAGCCTCAATTAAATGTTGTCCTTATAAGAGTTACCTTGGTCATGGTGTCTGCTCACAGCAGTAAAACCCTAACTAAGACACCATACAACAGGCTGTAGGGCTTAGAGTTCTGGAAAGAAAAATCTTTTCTAGAGACATTACAGCAATGTGTCCATGCAGAGGCACTGGAGTCTGAGTCACAGGTTCTCTCAGCCAAGCAGGCTCATTAAGAAGCTGCAGCTGCCCTGGAAGAGCATGATCAGGGGATGGGCAGGCCTGGTGTGCGGGGCTCCAGTACCACAGTGTACGGTCCAAGATGCTGTGGATATTTTGCATCAAGTTGTCCACGAAGGACTTGGACACATTGCAGAGGTACCTACTGAGCCTGTCCCTATGCCAGGGGCTGGATCACAGTGTCTGGCCTTTGTCAGGCGGTGCCCGCAACCTACCTGTATCAGGCAGCGCATCTGGATGAGAGCCCTGATGGGCGGTGTCTTCATGCCCCCTGCCTGCTGCTGCCTACTGCAGTTAAGGAACAGGCAGGCTTGCTGAATGAAATGAACGAGGAACTAAACGTTAAAGGTCATAAGATAAAAATTCATAGAAGCAAAAGGTTCGTGAGACTGGTAAGTTCACATTACTTCAGCCAACGTTTGTTAAATTTTAACTAAAAGACAAAGAAAATAAGGTAGAAAGGATGTAGTGAAGTCAGGAGTGGCACTCTGATAATGTTGAGTAGAGAGAATAAAATTACCCAACGACGCCAAAGTAGACATGGACCTAGAATAGGGGTGGGCCAACATTCCCCATGAAAGGCCAATATTTAGGTTCTGCAGACCAGACACTCTCCATTGTAGCTCCTCAACCCTGCAGTTAGAACGGAGAAGCAACAATACAGCAGTGGTCATAGTGGTGCTGGTGGTGCACATCGTTACTTCTAGCACTCCAGAGGCAGAGTTAGGAGGATCTCTGTGAGTTTGAGACCAACTTGGTCTACTTAGTGAATTCCAGAATAACATCGCTATGTTGACAGATCCTGTCTCAAACAAAACCAACCAATCAACCAAACAAACAGAGACAATAAAGCACAGGAAATGCACACACACACATACACACACACACACACACACACACACACACACACACACACACGAGAGCCAGTGACCCCAAAGTTAGGGTTCTCCTCAGTGCCTGTCCATCTTTCTTTGAGACCTTTCTGAATCCTCCAGTGCCTTGTAGACACTTACAATCCAGATCACTGCCCATGTTGGTGCCACTGATCTTGCAAACCTGTGTATCAAGTGAGCACTGTTATCAGGGACTCCTATCCTGAACTGTCTTTACCTCTGGCCTCGGCCCCTGCCAAGGGCTCTGGTCTAGCTGATTCATGCTGCCTGTGCATTTCTGGGCTAGATAGGCTCAATCAGTGAGAACCAGAACTCCAGGTTGTTAGATTGTCATGGAACCATGATTTATGAACTCTGCAAGTCTCTTCTGGTACAGTCCCTCTCACATCCACATGAATCAGGTAGCTCAGAAAACCACTGCCTGCTTTCTAGTCTGCTGCACTGGTATATAGTGCTGTTTCAGGGCCAAAAGAACCTCTGCTCCTCGCCTTCTCTCCTCTCTGCCTCAGTTACTCCCCAGCTTTATAGAAATCTCCCCAGATGCTTTTTTGTTCTTCTGACATTGTACTGGGCAAAGCTCTCGACCTTTGAGGGGTAATTTCAGTGCCCTGCGTTCTCAGCCTATCCATTGTGGGATGCGGTCAGGTATTCACAGCCTCCTGGGCTTAGCCAGCAGGAGAAAGTTTGCTTCAGTGGTAACACATGCAGGAGTGGGGTCTTGTTATTGTTTTTGCCTGTTTTGTTTTGTTTTTATTGTGCTGTTTTCTCTTTTTCAGATTAAAATATTGTTTCTAGAGGTTTGTGTGTGTGGTGTGTGCAGATATTTATGGGTACCCTAAGAGGCAAGGAAAGGTAGTCAGATCTTCTGGATCTGGTGTTACAGGTGGTTGTGAGCCAACCCATGTGAATACCGGGAACTAAACTCTCATCCCCTTCAAGAGCAAATGTTTTGATGGCTGAGCCATTTCATTAGTCATGTTGTTGATGAGACATACTGTATCCCGTGCTGGTCTTGAGACCACTCTATAGGCTTCAAACTCACTGCAGTCTCCCTAGCTCACCCACCTGAGTGGCATTACAGATGTGCACGGCCATGGTGGGCCGACAGTACTGTATTCCTACTTGGTTTCCCATCACTTCTATAGATATCACTTTTGCCTGAAGTCCAGCTAATGCTGATACCTTGAAGCTTCAACCATAACCTAAGTCCAGGCTCAGGATGATGGTTGCTCATCCTGCCCAGCCGGGGCCTGCACAGCCCTGCAAGGACATCTAGAGAGGTTGTGCATGAGAATGATAACAGCTTTTTTGGGCCTCAGAAGAAACAGAACCCAGAGTATCTGGAGACCCCACCCCCACCCCGCCCCGGGACATTGAAGATGTTACAGATTCTGGGGAGTGGCCAGTGCTTCCCAGGCACAAGATGGAAGGAAGGGAGATGTTCCTGCTGCCATGATGGACTGGAAATCTCTCCGAATCTGTGAACCAAATAAATCTCTTGGGATCAGTGAGATGGCTCAGAGGATTAAGGCGCTTGCTGCCAAAACTGACAACCCCAGTGTGATTCTCAGAATTCACATACTGGAAAGAGAGAACTGACTCCAGTAAGCTGCTCTTGCGGTACATGTGGTTCCTTCTCCCAATAAACAAGCACTAATTAATTAATTAGTTAATTAATTAAGTAAGTCATGATACACACTAAAGGAATTTGTTAGCTGTTTTTGTCACAAGGATAAGGAAATTGATTAATATATGTTCATGGACACAGATGATCTTCAGAGAACCATATCCAGTTAGAGCCTCACTGGGAAGCTCGGACCTCCCAGGCGGTGGTGGTGCTGGGTCTGAGTAAATATCCAGTGTCCTTTCTCAAGGACTATATCTTGAACAGCTTGCAGTGTGGTAGTTTCTTTTTATCTCCTTCTTCATGTTAAAGTGTGGATCTGAATTGTCCCTGTTCTGGCTAGTTTTATGTCGATTCAACACAGGCTAGTTATCAGAGAGAAGGAAGCCACAATTGAGAAAATGCCTCTTTAAGACAAACATGTATGGCGTTTTCTTAATTAGTGAGGGAAGGCCTAGTCAGTGTGTGTGTGTGTGTGCGCGCGCGCTATCTCTGGGATGGTGTTGCTGGGTTCTATAGGAAAGCAGGCTGGGCAAGCCACTGGAAGCAAGACAATAAGTAGCACCCTCCATGGCTGCTGTATCAGCTCCGGCCTCCAGGCTTCTGCCGTGTTTGAGTTCCTGTCCTGACTTCCTTCAGAGATGAGGTCTTATAAGACAAAATAAACCCTTTCCTTCCCAAGTTGTTTTTGGTCAGAACATTTTATCGCAGCACTAGAAACCCTAACTAGTGATGGGAGCTGGAGAGATGACTCTGCTCTTCCAGAGGGCTGGGAGTTTAATTCCCAGCACCCGCATGGCAGCTTCACAACTGTCAGTAACTCCAAGATCTGGCATCCTCACGCAGTCCTACATGCAGGCAAAACACCAATACACATAAAATAAAAACTAAAATTAAAAAAAAAAGAAAAGAAACCTTGACTAAGACATCTCTCAAAGGCCTATGTATTGAATGAAGACATTGTTCTCAGTGTAATGGTATTGAAAGATGGGCCTTCAAGAGGTGACTAGATCATGAGGCCATGACCCACCAATGCTGTAGTGTAGTTGTAAATTATGAGAGGTGTTGGAAACCCAGGGGGTGGGCTAGTAGGAGGAAATAGGTGTTAGGGGTGGGCATGGCCGAGGGATATATCACAACCTTTCCCTTTCATCTCTTGGCTTCTTCACACCATGTGGTGAGCAGCTCTTCTCCAGCACCCACTCCTTGCAGTAAATGTTCTTCCCATCATGGAGAACAAGAGATCATGGACGGAAAGTTCTGAGGCCATGGGGAAGAATAAATATTTCCTCATTTGGACTGATTTCCTCTCCTACTCTGTCTAAGTAACAGACTCCTGATGATCATGTACATTCCCCTGTAACACACAGATTCTCTGTGAAGTGGGACAGATTCTCATTTTCACACCATGGTCCTCTGGTGTCAGGTACAGTGGGCAGAGATTTTGTCAACCTGAGGGAGAGAGAGAGAGAGACAGACAGAGAGAGAGAGAGAGAGAGAGAGAGAGAGAGAGAGAGAGAGAGAGAGACAGAGAGAGAGAGAGACAGAGAGAGAGAGAGACAGAGAGACAGAGAGACAGAGACAGACAGAGAGAGACAGAGAGACAGAGAGAGATGATGGGGGAAGAGAGATGGAGAGGGGTGAGAGGGAGAGGGATAAAGGGGGTAGAGGGGGAGAGGAAGATCTCAGACTCTGGGGGTGCATATGGTACCTACTGGGTGCTGGGGAGCCCAGTCTGGTTCTCGTCTCTCAGATAACTAAGGACCAGTAACTTTTATTTGACACCCACACAGCCTACTTTGTTATTGATTTTGGAGTTGGAAATGTTAGAGAGATGGTTATTTCAGCCCAGAATCTATTTTTCTGGACCACACCCATCGAGTTACACACTCTCTCAGCTAGTTCTCATTGTGCAAGAGCTGGTATGACTGTGGGGAGAGAAGAAGGATGGGAGAGGGAGGGGGAGCCTAGGTCTGTGCTTGAGGCTGGCCGCACCTGTCTTGCTGGGTACAGGAAGCCCTGGTCTCTTTGAACTCTAGAAACTATTTGCCACTCACTGTCCTGACATAGATGGCCTGGAATATACACAGCTGTTGTTCTGACTGGTCCACTGGGGAGCAGGTCAGTTTCGGCTCAGGGAGACTGACCTCAGGCTCCCTACTTGGGAGAGCCTGAACTTTCTGCTCTCAGGGACTTGATGGCAACCCTGATGAGGTTTTCTTCCTGGATCTGCTGGCCAGGCCTTTCTCATGCTTAATCACAGGATAAGATCTCTTCTGCCCTGGTCTGTTGGACCCCTTTGTCCTGTTGGAGGTTCGACCTGTGTGCAAACAAGCTTAAAAAGAGCTTAGCTGTGAACCAGGAACGTGTCTGTGTGTATGAAGAGAGAGGGATGGAGTCCTTCTCAGGAGATCAGAGACATGAGTCCAGGGACCTCATTGAATGGCACAGAGCCAGTTTGACTGGGACCCTGTCCCACTAACTAGCTTCGTGAAAGGAAAGAAGTTGCTTAAGCCTTCTGCACCTCAGGTTCCCTCCTGACCAGGGAACATGGTTGGACAGATTTTGAAGGATTCTTGAGTGAGTGTCCATGTCTGCACAGTGATATCTAGTGTGTTTAAAGCACCCTGCAGGGGGTCTACTTTCTGCCTTGGGCTCCAGCTGTTCCATTTGTCCACATACCCCTCTCTTTCCTTCCTCGTGGGTGACTCTATCGTGTTCTGGATGAATGATTTTTTTTTTTTTATTTTTTATTTTTTTACCAAGTTTCAGTACACTTTCTCTGTTATGTGAGGTAGGGATTTAGGCTCAGAATAAGTAAGTTACAATCATTCTTTCTGTGCTGCCTCTCAGGTGACCATTCATGCCTGATCTGTGTAGTTCCTGAAAGCTGGTTCAACATGTAAGTTTTAGGCAGGTCTGCAATTTTGTACAGCCAGTTTCTGGAAAGCAGTGCCTAGAAAAACATCACTAGAATGTATTATCACTTCACTCATTTCTTTTTTTTCATATTTTGTTGTGTTTATTAGATGCAGTCAGTTAAAGTATTCATATGCATCAATGGAAAATGTACACTCAATTTTGAAATAATTTGTTCAGATTTATAATTGTTTTATCCTGTCTCCTGATGTGTACTAACTTGGAATCTTCCCATGCTGAGTAAGGTCTTCTGTCCCAGGCTGGACTCAAAGTTGTTGTGTAGCTGAAGATGACCTTGAGCGTCCTTCCGTTCCAGCCCCAGCCAGCCTCCTGAGTGCTGAGATTACACGTGAGCACCACCATGCTTGGTTTAGGATGTTCTCAGGGCGGACTCCAGGGCTTTATGCATGCTCGGCAAGCTCTCTACCACTTGGGCCATTTCTCCAGTCCCTGAAATTCCCTTTTGCTTTGTCGTTTTTGTTGTTGGTGTTGGAGTTATGCTTTGTCAATTTTGCTAATGTTTTATGGTTCTCATGCACACTGAAGAACATTTTAGTATTTTCCTTCTTTGTGTAATTTTTTGTTTTCTATGATTTTATTTTACAATGAACTTGGCTGCTTTACTGCCACTTTGAAACTTTAACACATCTAAACTAAAGTTTTGTGTCTTTCTCTATCTGCCCCCTCTTCCCTCTCTCTTTTCCCTCTATCTCAACATTTCCTCACTCTTTTCCTCCCTCCCTTCTTTTCTTATTTCTTTGTTTCAGGCCTGAGCTGGCTGGGTCTGGGACAGGGTCATATTCATTTCATTATTTCTTACAGAAATGAGAAAATATTATATAACTTCTCCATTTCCCGGATTTATCTAGAGCAGTGGGTCTCAGCCTGTGGGTTGTGATCCCCTTTGGGGTTGAATAGCACACATCCTGCGTATCAGATAATTACATTACCATTCCTAACAGTAGTCCAATTACAGTTAGGAAGTAGCAATGAAATAATTTTATGGGGCAGGGGTGGGGTCACTACAACATGACCATAGTGTTAGGAAAGCTGAGAACCACTGATCAGCAGTCAGCATGTGAGAGACTTTCAGAGAGTCTCCATGTTTGTTGGCACTTACTTCTCCTGTAGTGTTTTAAAAATTCTGTTTGAAAAGTTATTTAAAGAATTCTGTGAATTTGCATGGATCATGTTGAGTGTCACCCACTGGCGCGGAAGACATTATGGCATCCGTCTCAGATGTCACTCTATAGATTATAAGGCAAATTTTTTCCAATACATTCAGATTTTTTTTTTCCTGCACAGGGTCCTTTTAAGACACTAGGGCTGGCCGCACTGTGAACTTGTGACAGTGTACAGAGACAGCCAGAGGA
>JADRCD010174152.1:0-15672 GCA_019843815.1 Montemys delectorum | reverse complement strand
TTCCTTCTTCAGATCCCTACTCATGACCTGAAAGCTGTGCCCATCCTGATGACTGACAGTCTCTTGACATTTGTTATCTGGACTGAAACAAGCTATTTCTCCCTCACTACTGTCTTGTGGTTTGTGGTCCTCATTTCTCCTATTTTAAGGAGTCTAGCTCCATAAACATTGCCGAGAAATGAAATGGAAACATCTGGTTTATTTGGAAAGTCAGTTATGTCTAATGATGTTTTGCTGGGGCAAACAGGTAAATGGATGTTTTGTTAAAGCAGACACATAAAAATGGTTCACTGAAACAGACACAGGTGAAAGGAAGTTTTGCTATAGAAGATATGTGAAAGGCCATGTGATGCTTAGAAAGAATATAAATCTATGACCCCACAGACAGAGGGAGCTTGAGCACTGGTTTGGTTGGCTCCCCACTAGTCTTTGCTGATGAAAGGCATATATTGCTTCACTGAGCTTCACTTTTGGTGACTTTGTAGAACGAAACTCTCCAAATAACTTCTTCTTGAGGTTCTTGTGTCTTCTTGCCTCTTTCAGGGACTTGGCTTGGTTGGCAAAGCCTCAAGGTTTTTTTTTTTCTGTATTGTACTACCTTTGCTGTTTTCTGTGTGGTGTCAGCTGAATGGAATAGACTACAGCTGCTGAATCATATTAGGTGTCTACTCTTGAACTGGACTTAGAACAGTGAAGATTGGAATGGTCCCAAAGATCTATTTCTAAACAGTTAAACTCCCCCTCATCCTAATAACTTTTATTTTCTACTTCCTTTGGGAGGTGGTGGGCTAGAGAGAATGTTGAACACTTATTAAAATAAGTTGAAAAAAAAATATGCCTACGGAGAAAAGGTCTGATTTTTATCTAATAGTGAATCTAATGCTAGGACTCAGCAAGAGTGCAAATGGCCAAAACACCCATGTTGGACTTCCTTTCTGGCTCCTCCTCCTTTCCTCCACTACCATCTCATCCTCCTCCTTCACCTTCTTTTCCTCTTCTTCCTCTTCTCCTTCGCTTTCTCTTGTCCTCCTTCTTCTCTTCATCTTCTTTCTTCTCTTCCTCCTCTTTCTTCTCTTCCTCCTCTTTCTTCTCTTCCTCTTCTTTCTCTTGTCCTCTTTCTTCTTTTATTCAAAGGAGATTTTACCCTAATATCAATACATCTTGTCCACTGTTTACCCCTCTTTCCACTCCTGCCAGTTCCTCCCCCCCACCTCCCTTATTAGCCAGAACCAATCCTCCATCTCCCATTAAAATGAATAGGCATCCAAGGAAGAACAACCAAACATGACAAAACAAAATACAATGTGACAAAGAACCCCCCCACACACACACACACACATCAAAGCTCCACAAGACAATCCAACAGGAGTAAATGAGTCCTAAGAGCAGGCATATGTGTTACACACACACATACACTTTCACAGTTGGATTCCCATAAATAGACCAAGCTATCAACTACAGTATATATACAGAGGATCTGGTACAGACCCATGCAGGCTCTGTGCTTGCTGCCTGTCTTTCTGAGTCAATATGTGCCTTGCCTAGTTAACTCAGGGACTGTGCTCTCCTGGTGTCCTCCATTCCCAATGACTTTCACAGTTCTTCTGCCCCAACTTGTTCAAGGGACAGTAGAGAAGGTCCACAGGCATCCTGGTATTCCCTCATGTATGGCCTGTGTTTGTGCGAGATCTGCCTGCCTAAATTGGCTGAGATATCTCATTGTGGGAGAGAAGTCCAGTAGGTTGGCCTGAACAAAGGAAGGGAAGCTGCAGATATTGTAGTGTTGCAGCTCAAGGCACTTCCTTGAGAAATGGGTCTGGGAGAGTGAAGAAAGCAGTATTCCTGGTCCTTTTGGTACTAGTGGCTAGTGCTTGAACAGAGGGGGCATTCTCTACTAACCCAGAGTGAGATAAGAGATTCCAGGAGCAGATGGCCATCATTTTCCTCTTAAGGCATTATTCCTGTGATTTTTAAAATTTGCTTTGATATATTCTCTAGCAACATCCCCAGAAAGACAAAACACTTGTTCTTCTACCATCCCAGAAAAGCTTTGTTCCTCCATACATGAGCATGTTCATTCTTAATAATGGCAAGATTATCTGGTTTCGTTTTAGGATTCCTTAACGTTTTCTGAGATAGCTTGTGTAGTTTAATTCCCAATTGTAATATTTTGTAGTCTTCATTCCAAGGAAATCAAACATTTCCAAAATTTTCTTAACTTCTGGATTTTGATGGAATAATGTAAATATACTTTTCCTCCAGATAAAGGTCTTAAAAACACACAGAGATATTAATAAAGGTTATTGATAGAATCCATTGGTACATACAATATATTACGGGTGAATTTATCTAAAATTATTTTTCTTCTGACTTTAAGTTTAAAGTCACAAGAGTAGATAGCTTTGAAGATAAAAGGGATAAAGCATAAATTTATTGATTCAAGAGAAAAGGCTCTTAGCCTCATGTCATCTGTGATATTCTAGAGGTAAATTTGCCTGTATTAAATAGATACTCGATCTCTTTTAATCTCATTAATAAACATATGTATTTCTTATAAATTTAGTGACTTTCTGAAGGGTTTTTTCAAAAAATATAAACAATAAGAGAAAAAAGATGTATGTGTATCTGTGTGTATATGCATGTGTGTCTGTGTGTGTGTGCTGTGTCTGTCAGTATGTGTTTTGGGGTACGTGTATGTACATATGGAAGAGAGAGCATCGTTGTCCTCTGACTTGCTCATAACTAAGAGTGGTTAGATAGAAATTAAGTTTAATGCTTTATGTGGTTTAATGCCCTTGATCAAGTTATCATCTCTCTGAACTTATCTCTTATTCTATACAGTTTGATTTTAATAAAAATCTCATGGGCCATGATAATAGTATTAGGCTTCTAGTTGTGCTTATGACAATTGCATAATATCAGATAGGCTTCTGTTTAAGAAAGGAATTTGATATGTTTCACAAATCAGAAAATAGGTAAGAGATGAGGAAAACTACTTTATTGTTATTTGCTTGACTAGTGTATCTTCTGATACACTAGACATTTGATGGAACATTTGTTTGGCGTGTATGCATACTGTGGTAAATATTTAATCACATGGAAGTTCTATGTTTGTTAATAAGTTTGCGAATGGTAAAATAGTTCCCTTAAACTAATAATAATCCAACATTGAAATGAGTTTTTCTTTGGGATGATTTCTTTTCAAAATTGTATATTTCAGCCAGGCAGTGGTGGCACACGCCTTTAATCCCAGCACTTGGGAGGCAGAGGCAGGCAGATTTCTGAGTTCGAGGCCAGCCTGGTCTACAGAGCGAGTTCCAGTACAGCCAGGGCTATACAGAGAAACCCTGTCTTGAAAACAAACAAACAAAAACAAACAAACAAACAAACAAACAAAGATTGTATATTTCTCTATTTCCCACCTTTCTAAGCCTGAACTTATTCCTTGTGACCGCAAAACTGATTATGAAGGAGATGATATCACTTATGTAACTGAAATAGGAAAAATGTACTCAAATAATTGATGGAGCACTTAGACTTACTTACATCAATGCTATTTAATTGAGCATCTTTGAAATTCACTCTCCCATGGCTGAAGGTAAGGCTCTGAATCACAGTGCTTGTTTTATGTATGCTATAATTTGGCTACAACTGTGTGCTTTTACATTTCAAATTAGATTTTATTAGAAGTAATTAGGTAATTCTTAGTTTAACTTTTAAAACTCTGAGTTCTATTGCTTATTGCAGTAAATAAGTGTTGATATATAAATATTTCTACATATTTATATTATACATTTAACTTTCTAATAGCATAATATTACTACATTAATAACTGAATAATGAAAGGACCAGATATTTAATATTGAAACAGCATAAACACATATCAAAATCATACTATATGCACATCAATTTGCTAATGGTAGAAGTATTTTATGCTAGTTATTGAATATAATAAAGATTCAACTAATAATTACTGATTATATTTTACTTGTTATAGAGGTAGATTATGACTAAATTTGAAGCACCATAACATTTGTATGATAGTTTTCATGGAATAATAGTCCTGTTTTTGTCCCAAACTTCTACTAGAAATCATCTCTAATTTATTATAAAAAATAGTGGAGTAGATACTATAAATAGGAGGGATTTTTCAGTTTCAATATCCCCTAGAATTCGAATACTTAATATCACTTGGGGAATTGTGGTTAAAAATGAAGACTCTGGGACTTGCATGGTGGCCCAAAGAGTGAATCAGTCATCATGCAACCTGAGTTTCATCCCTGGTATCAATACAAAATGGAAGGAGAGAACGGAATTCACCGTATTGTATTGTTACCTTCAAACTATATTCTGGCATGCGTGGCCTCACACCAAATACATTACACATACAAAAGTATTAAATTTTCATAAAATGAAGTTTTTTTTATTCATCTGTTAAGATTTTATTGTAGTGAGATATGTCCTTTCAAAGCATACAAATTTAATGGATAAATTTAATTTTTATCATACTTGGAAGGGGCCCATTCATTCTCTAAATATTTGCAGACTACCAATATTGTTGATTGGTGCTTGTTAAAATATCCCCGAAGGTAAACATCCAGTCCCCTGCTAACAAAGAGCAGCAGCTTCTCCATTTCTCTCTCCATCATAATTCCCAGGGCAGCAGCATCTCTGTTATTCACTTGACTATAGTCTTGAGAGAAACCTATGAGAAGAAAACCCATGGCTGGTCCAGCACATATTCATCAGTCTTACACCACAGATTAAAGCTATGATTTTCCACTTTTAGTAATTATTTCTGTTTTTAATTCTATGATTTAAATCTTATTTCCCCATTTACCCTTCATTCACATAGGTAACTGTTTTCGTGGGCTATCACAAACCAATGTATTAGAATATTTGTACTCATACCCACTAAGAATAATGTACACATTGCATTATCTTCTACTAAGGTTGGCAAATTCTCCTATAAAAATGCTGAATATGAGAATCTATCTGTGAATATCTACTAAATGGTTCAAATCAAATTAAAATATTTTTAAAATAATTTTAATAGAAGTAGAATTACATTGTTTCCTCCATCATTTCTCACTCCAAATGCTCCTTGTTTCCTACATTCCCAAGTTTATAGCCTCTTTTACTTTTATCATTATTTATATACATATATATGTGAAACAATAGCGCACACACACACACACGGACAATCACACATGAGTGTGTGTTCCCAAATATATAGTTACAACTTGCTGAGTCTCTCTTGTGTTTGTGTGTATATGGCTTTACAGCTGACTACTCTGCACTGGCGAACCAATCAGAAGCCTCAATTCTGAGAGAATCTAGTTCTCCCAGCAGTCATTAGTTGTCTGTTGTTTTTACTTAGTCGTAAGACACTATTTTCCCCCATTACCATTAATGTCTGTCGATGTCACCATTGTTTTAGCCCTGCTTATGTACTTATTCTTAAGAAGGACTGTTTGACAGCGACGTCCTTGCTATTCTGCCTCTTAAAAATTTTCCTGTCTTTTATTCCTTAATGACTTCTGAGTCCTAGGTGCAAGATCTGTGATATATATATGTTTCTTTTGGTGACAGCCTGATTATGATCTGTTGGTCTCTGAATTGTGTCCATTTGGTGTCCCGTGATTGTCTCCATTTGCTGTACAGAGAGGGTTCTTTGATGAGAGGTGGGGTTTATACTTATCAGTGAGCGTTAGATAAAATTTAGAATGTAAGTGAGAAATTGTGTTCATCTTGCAAAGTGGGAATAGTAGTGTGTATTCTAGTGTCCATTATTTCACTGGCTGCATGAAGCTGGCTGTATCCAGTATGTATGCCTGCTGAGTTTGGCATAATTCAGTTGACAGCTTTTGGTTAGCATCGACATGTCAGTGCTACTTCTTGCACGTTTACTAATACCCCACCATGCTGTGCATTGTCATGCTTCCTAGGTACTGCAGCTGGGTAGCACTGTGTAATTGCCTTCCTCTCTTGGCGGATTGCACAGTGTATTCTTGTACCACAGTTGCTGGATGGCAGGGAAGGGGATTTCAGTTCAGTTCCAGTTTAAATCATACAAGTTCTGTGTATAGATTTTTACAAACCTACTTTTACAAAAATTTGTTCATATTTTTAATTAAGTTTTAAAAATTTTAATATGTGAGTAAAGTCTTTATATCATTTGTGTCTTACTTTAATCCTTTCCCTTCTTCTAACCATCCCCATGCCCCTGTACTCCATGGATAAATTATAACTATATATTAAATAATGCTATATATTATAATTAACATAAATATAATACAAAATACATATTCACACATATCTTGTGGTATATATAATATAAAATTCTATATATTGTGTAATGTATAATATATAAAATATATTACAGTATATATATATATTAAATATATGATATATGCAACTGGTAATACATAAATATAATATATAGCCTGTAATATAATATATCACATATATAATGTATCATATATCATATACCACACATTACATATCACATATCATATATAATTCATATAATAATAACAGACAACTGCTGAGAGAAGGTGAGTTAGTTCTCCACAAATATGAGCTGGTATCACATAAATGTAAACAACAAAAAATACTAAATGGACTAACAGCTTTATTTACTTTGTTTATTTTATTTATTACTTATTTACTTATTTATTTCACGTCTCTCAGTGTTAACTGTCTTTACCTCTTTATCTAGGGATGGCCCCTGTGAATTTCTCCCATCCACATTCCTGTATCAAGTAGTCGTGACCTTCTTCAAGTCTTATTTATGCCACCATATTGAGATTTCATGTGTGTAGCTTCCCTGTAATATACAGGATACACAATCTCACAATGGACTAAACCTCGGAAGCTGTATGCAAGTCACCAACTAAGTGCTTTTTTTCTCCTAATAGTGCCTTGTCCATAATGTCTCTTCCCAGAAATGGAACTTTAACTAAACCATCTAAATATGACCAGTTATGACCTTCTGTAAGGGCTCCATTGTACAGAAGTTGCTTCTTTGATAAGAGCTAAAAGGTACACTTATCTATGTGTACGAGAATACTTATCTAGAATGCACTTAGAAGTTGTAGTTAAAGAAGTAACAGTAGTAGGTTCTTGCATAGTTTCACGACCTCACTACACACAGGGAGTTGGCCTTGTTTCCAACAGCAGAGGTGAGTAAATGGGCCTTAAGTACAATTGGACAGTTGTTGGATACTGCAGAGAGAAAATGACACTAGTGTACATTTAGGGATATCTTCCCATGCTGGTAATGTTTGTGGTGTGCTGGTTCAGCAGCTAGGCAGGACTATTGATCCCCCTTGGCATCTTTCATATCACCATCTGGTATAATGGAAGCTAGTCCTCAGAGAGAGCGATGCGATACTATTTAGCTGAAAAGAACATTGAAATCATGAAATTTGCAAGTAAGTAAATGGAAGTGGAAGATATTATATTGAGTGACAAACCCCAAACCCAGAAGTACAAGTGACACATGTTTCTCTCATTCAAGGATTTTTAGCTGAAAATCTTCCCATGTAAGTATATACTCACGGGAACCAGAAAATTAAAAGGAGTCATGGTGCATGTGGGCACAGAGGGTACTTTGCATACTGTTATACGTTTTATACACAAGGTGAATCCATCTTTTATCTCTACCTTAATTCCATCCCTACATATTACTTGGGCTCAGCAGAGAATCTGATACCATTTTGTTTTTGTTACTGTTGTTGTTCTCATTTGTTTATTGGTTGGTTTCTTAACTGCATCTTCTCTGAATTTCTGTGACACTGCTGACTTCGGGGTGATTTTTGTCCATCAAGTGTATTTCTCGGAACTAAGTTGAGGCTCTTCTTTCCTTGCTATTCTGTGTGCTTTAGTACTAGTGATTAATCTTCATCACACTACATAAATGATTGCTTACACATTTTTTAATACTTTTGCTCACTACGCTGCTATTGTTTTGTATCACAGGCTCATTGTTGATGGTGAGACCACTGTGATGATCTATGGAGATAAGTTTGAAGTGTCAACTTAATATAAAGTTGGTCACTCAAGACAAAGCTTCCAATAGAAAAATATCTAGATCAGGGTGGCCTATAGGCAAATCTGTGGGGAATTTTCTTAATTGTCAATTTACATAGGAAGTCATAGCCCATTGTAAGTGGCATCATTCCCTACATTGGACATTGTAGTGGATGGGAGTGAATGAATCTTGTGAGCAAGTGAGGATCTAGTCATTTATTCTGCCTTTATTTTTAACTTTGAATATGATCCTGCTTCTGTCCCTGCCTTGGCTTCCCCCAGTGAGATACTGTAACCTAGAAGTGTAAGTCAAATAAACCCTTCATCCCCAGTGTTGCTTTGTTTCATGATGTTTTATCCCGGCAACAGAAATGAAACTAAAACACCTCCTGTATCTAATGATTTTGGTAGAACACCTGTGGATAATTAAATACAATTTTAGCTATGCTAATTTCAAAAACATACATATTACCATATAATTATGCAATTTTCTTTGAATTTTGTATTTTGAGTAGGCTATTCAGGAATCGATTTTAGCACTCATATTTTCATTCCAAGATCTTCCTCTTCATTTGAAATAGATTATGTGAATTATTGTGATAGATAAAAGTAAGGAGATACTTTGTAGGAACTCCATCTTCTATCTTTTAATGTATGTGAATATAGGTCACATACATATGAAGAAGTCAAGTAAAAGAAAAGCATAATTCAGTTAAGATACTCTGCTAGTATGGAATAATCCTCTCTGGTATTGTGGACAACAGAAGTACTTGTCTGTAAGCAAAAGTTGGTCTTGCAGGTTAATGGACTTGCTACAAAATGTTGCCAACATTTCCCCCCCTTTCCCCACTTCTCTAGACTTCATAGCATTGCTCAAATCCATTCTGTGTAGCCGAGATAAGTCATTAGACTTATCTCCTCAGCTCATGGTATTCATGACTTTTGTCCTCCTATAGAGGCACTGATACTTCCCATTATCAATAATTTCTCAAAGAGGCAAGATTTCCTTCTCTACAGGGCCTGAAAATTTCTGTACAGGTGGAGAGTTGTGCATTCATCTTTTTAGACACAGTTGATGTTGTCTACAAGTACACTTAGGTGTGTAAGCTTTACTTTGCAATTTAGATATGTAAACTAATGCAGAATTTTAACAGATCTTCTAGACAGTAATCATATACTAAAGTCAGAGTGGCAAAATCTGTTTCCTCCATTCCCAATTATCCTATGGTATAGTGGGTTTCAGTGTTAATTGTGCTTCCCATAGGTTGGCTGCAAAATTTCAAAAGTATCCTAAGTGAGAATTAAATACATTAATTAATATTTCTTAGGCATACAAGTCTCGTGGCACTTTTCTAAGAAGAAGAAATGCTTAGGCTAAGATGAGGAAATGGTAGATTTTATATCAGAGAAATAATTGGAACTTCAAAGGGCTGTCAAAAAGGACTTTATTCTTATTGACTACATGTTTCTTTTAACCTGTAAGAAGACAATGTTCAATATATAAAGTTTTACTCTTTTTTTCCTGATACAGCTGTTAAATATATGTGACTCAATATATAAAATGTTGAGCTACTCAGTGGTGGATTTAATATGTAAGGGAGGTCCTGGCTTTATTCCAAGTACCAAGAAAAAAAAAACAATATATATATTCCCTCCTTACTCTCTGTCTGTCTGTCTATGAATCTATCTATTTATCAGTAAATCAAATATCTAAATCTATCAATCATCTATATTAATAAAAAATGAATTGAATATATCTACCATTCCATTTTCTACCATGTATTTTTCTATCATTTATGTATTATCTATTACTTGTCAATCATCCACTTGGCAATTATCTAACTATATAACTATCTACAATTATCATCTAATTATATCTATCAATTACAATCTATTTATTATCTATCATATCACCTATAATTCATCAAGGCAAAGTCTCTGAAGAAGAAATATCATCATTGTTCCTGTCTCTTCTTAGTTACTTGCCATTGCTTGATAAGTTATAATCCCTTTAAGTTATAATCCCTTTATCTTATAGTTATAGCTATTGGTTCTACTCTCTGCTTTAGAGCAAAATAAATAATGAGTAACTTCCTGACAAGTCTGAATACAGTATTATTTGAAAAATTTATTGTGTTTCAAATAATTAAAGTGTTATTTTTTCCTAATGAGTGCTAACTAGTTTAACTACAGACTTGGTAGAAATGATTCTTTATCCCTGCCATCACAGTGTCGTGGCCCAACTACCTAGGGACTGCTGTGATTGTAAGCTGGGATATGTATGTTAAAACAAATGCTTGGTTAGCTGTATCCTACACTGGGTGCCTTTGTCACTTCTTGTATGTTTTCTGCTGATAATCAATGAACAAAGTTAGTCTTGACAAGCAGTCCTATGGAAATTGTGGCTTATATGCTCCATTTCTTTGACATTTTGATCTACTTAGGACTGGAATTACACATTGACACTTAGTGACTGGGAGTTCACCTGTTCTGCACTCATTGGAAGCTCGGTGGCAGCCATTGAATCTCAGTGGTTTCTCCCCTTGGCATTCTCTCACAGTAGGTACAAGATAGCACATTTCAGAGAAAGTGAGACATAATTAATATCTTTTAATTACTTAGAATGCTTGTGAAGAAGCCAGAGTTGTGATAGCCAGACCAAGTTATTATGGCCAGGTGGTAGAAGTGTTATTAGACACATCTAATTAGGAGCTTCTCAAATCTCGATGTGCATTACAATCACTTCAAGTTCTGGTAAAAACACATCTTAATGAAGTCTGTCCTCAGGGGTTGTACTTTGCAATACAGTATAATATCTGGGGTACACACCATTCCCCAGTAAAGCTGATGCTGTAGGTTTAGAGAGCACCCTGCAGAAATGAAGGCAGTGAGATTATATGAAGCAACAGTGCTTAAAATTGTAATATATATATGTATATATGTGTATATATACATATATATATGTATGTGTAAATACATACACACACACACACATATATATATAATATCCAATGATTATAGCAAAACCACAGATTTGATCTACTTCTTTTCAAAGTTATGATAGGATTGAACTAATCATAAATCAGATAATTGCTGCAGCAAGAATAAATTTCATGGAAGGGGTAGTTAGTCTTGGAAAATCTAGGCAAGCCACAGAAAACTAAAATAACAAAGTAATAAACATGCAGAATATAAAATATGCTTTTCCAAAAAATGTGTGAGATGTCTTTGATATAGGAAAGATTATAAAAGCAGAAGTATTGAGTCATGAATGTCATATACGGTTTATT
Organism: Montemys delectorum; assembly: GCA_019843815.1. Classification (NCBI taxonomy): domain Eukaryota; kingdom Metazoa; phylum Chordata; class Mammalia; order Rodentia; family Muridae; genus Montemys; species Montemys delectorum. Next base: position 4,348 of record JADRCD010174152.1, on the reverse strand, counting down.
GTTACATTCTACATTTTTGTGTAGCTATAGAACCTGGGGCATGGCTTATCAGGTCAATAGCTATTCCCTGGAAGGGATTCAAGGGTGAATCAGAGTATCAGAGAACCTCAGCTCCATATGCAACTGTAGAATTGGAATGTGTAACTCATGGCTGCTTTCTTGTAAATGTCAAACTGAATATGAAATTTATGTGATTAATAACCAAGAATTTTTATTAGTTCTTTATCAATAAAGTGGCACTAATAAAACTGCTTAATAAAAGATATTCATATTTTATAATCTAATAAAAGTATAAAATTATAAAAATATTTTTTGGTATTTTTATTAACCCTACAGAAATCCTTGTAGTCTACAAGTACTATGTAGTATGCACTCTGTTAGGATGGATGGTTTTATATATATATATTAATACAGAGATGGAGAGACAAAGACAGAGACAGAGAGAGACAGAGACAGACAGAGACAGACAGAGACAGACAGAGAGAGGATTCTGTTTAGAAGGTACATACTAGCATACTAATATAGTTATATCAGACATCTCATAATCAGAATTAGAAATGAAAATTAAAGGTTGCTTTGAACTGTACTATATATATTTCCTCAGCAAACACATATATGGTATATGTTTGAAAACAAAATAGAAAAAAAATATAATTCCATGAGAAACATACAATGTGCCTTTCCTAAATTTTTCCCTTTTGATATGCAAGTCAGTTTAAAATGACCTTCTAGGAGAACTAGAAAAACTACAGTCTGTCCTGAAATAATGGGCAAATAACATGGCCAAGCAGCCATAGTTTCTAGAATGTTGCTCAGTCCATATTTGTAACTGCTATGTGTCTAGCTTAGAATCCAGAATCTATTCTCTGTAGAAATGTTGTATCTCAACAGTATAGATTAACATTTGGTGTAGAAAATCTGTGTGCCAATGTAGGGAAAGAGCCTGATGACTCAAGGAATCAAGATTATAGCTCTGCCTTCAAGCAAACTACTAGAGAAAGGGTGGTATACATGTATATTTTAATTTATTTATAATAAGCCACACCCTCCTGGATAAATCTATTTTAGAAATTAGCCAGAAAATTCTTAAGGGAGACAGGAGGAGACTGGCAAAAAATTTCATCTCTCCAGAGCTAAGGAAACTGTATGGGGGCCTGCCATAACAGACTTGAGACTGCAACTCCAGGTCTAGAGACCCTAGACCAGGCCATGAGGAAAGAGAGACAGTTTTTTCTTCAGAAGATTTTTGTACAGGTCCCTGGAAGTCTGAAGTTTTCATAGCCGTAGAAATGTGTCAATAGATGCCACATGTAACAACATGAATGAAGCTGGAAGATTTTACTCTATGTGAAAGCCAATCCAAAAAAAAAAAAAAAAAAAAAAAAAGGTATTACTCAATATAGTTCGATGTGGATTAAAAAAGTTGATCTTGGGCTGTACAATGGGGTGGCATGTAAAGGCTATGCCTGAACAAGCCTGATAACCTGATTTTGATCTTTGTAGCCAATATAAAGGTCGAAGAAAGTCCTACACAACTCCACAAAGTTATCTTCTGACCCATATGCAGGAACACACACAAACCCACACAGCTTCACAATCAGGCTCATGCTAACAAGTTAAAGAAATTAATTGAAAAGGTGAGTCCATGTCTCCGGCTACGTAGTAACGGAAGATTACCTTATCTGATATTAACGGGAGGAGAGCGCTTGATCCTGAGGAAGCTTGATACCTTGGCAAGGGCGCATGCTAGAGGGGCAAGGAAGGGGTGGGTGAAAGTGTGGCAGAGAACCCTTTTAGAGTCACGGGGGAGGGGAATGTGGTTGGAGGGGTTGTGGAGGGGAGACTGGGAAGGGGGACAACATTTAAAATGTAAAGAAAATAATTGAAATTAAAAAATTTGAGACTAAACAAATTGCATTTCAGCATGCATATATATATATATATATATATATGCACACTAATCCACATTCAAATATAAATGACATAATTTAGTTGATACTTCATGACATCCTCCACAAAATGCTGATGATTATTCTTGAATGCTTTGTATTTGTGAATATGTGCCTAAAATTTTACAAAAAATTACTTTTTAATTATTCCCCATCCTTGTTAAAAATGAAAATAAAACATTTTATTCAATCAAAAAAAACCCATAATTCAGCAATTACCCACTTGCACATGTATTTTGGCAGAAGAGTCAGGGTTCTGTTCTAGATATGTGGAGATTCACATTACTCCTCTTGTTCATTCTTCCTCTCTCAAAGAGACAGGAAATAATTTCTGTCCAGTCTTTATCTTTATAAAAAATAAAAAAAATATTATAAAAATTATAAATTTATAAAATTGATCTTCTGTTTTATCTTTTATTATGCTTAATACTGTGTGGCAGAAACTAAATATTTCATTGATGTTTTCTGAATTAAGGTGCAAATGTAAAAATACACATGAAACTAAACCAAGAAAGAGAAATGTTTGTGTTTCTGCGGGTATGTATTATGTAAAACAAAAAGAAGCCTGCTAAAGATTGTGTTGTAGGTATTTCTGGGTTTAAAACAACCTACCAAAATTTTACAGAATACAATAAGATTTCCTACAGCAGAAAGAGCTGACAAAGCAACACGTTAAAAGCATTAACTGTGAAATCAAATTCAGGAGCCAACTGATGTTATCTTGTACAGCTTTCAATTTAAATCGAGTACCTCTGGTTTTTGACTTATGAACAGGAAATGAGTGCTGAATGGTGAGCACCTGCATGAGGAGGCCGGGGACCAGATTGCTAGCTTCCCACCCCAGCAAACGCTCTTCCACTTCACTAGGAGCATTCAAGTAAGTACCAATTGCTTTACCAGAGTGTAAGAGTTTTAGTCTTGAATTAGCTTTCAGCAAGGTGATCAGTTGTATGTATATACTGTGCCTACAAGTGCTCATTCTGAGAGCAGAATAGTAAATACAACATTATATGTCAAAACCTATATACTTCAACTTCTATTATTTATCTTATGGACTTGAGGACATGTTCTGTAGATAGTGTTATACATATTTTAATTTACCTCCTGAAATTGGTGCAATTTCCTTGTCTGTATGTATATCAATTATTTCATATATTTATAAATTTCGTTACTAATTAAAGCTGACATTTTATTTAATCTGGAATACAAATTTTATTAAAAATACTTACATATAATGTAATTTGTACCTCAATATATATATACATATATATATATGTGTGTGTGTGTGTGTGTGTGTGTGTGTGTATAAATGGGTTGAGAAATATATGTATTTGTATGCTGAGGATATATATATATATACACATATGTATATATATATGTATGTATGTATGTATTCTGAGAAGGGAGACAACATTTAAAATGTAAATAAAATTATTAAAATTAAAAAAATAAGAAAATAATGTACATTGCATATATATATGCACACTAATCCACATTCAAATATAAATGACATAGTTTAGTTGATATTTCATGACATCCTCCATAAAATGTTGATGATTATTCTTGAATGCTTTGTATTTGTGAATATGTCCCTAAAATTTTACAAAAAATTACTTTTTAATTATTCCCCATCTTTTTAAAAATGAAAATAATATATATATATATGTGTATATGTGTGTGTGTGTGCTCAAAAACTCATCATATGTCTTTCCTTAGGTATTGGTCATTTATTCACTTTTGATTAATTTATAGGACATTTACATTATTTACTAACTACAACTTATACTCACTACTTAACACATATATATTTGTGATATATAACATATAAATAACATAGTTATGATGTATAATGTTAGAGATGGGAGTATTTGTAGATTTCCTATGGGTTCATTGACTTTGTAGCCAATTTCTCCATATATGATGATATGCAACCTGTGATCTTCCTTTGTCCTTCCTCCTATAACAATGCAGTCTGTGGATGGGGAGAGTTGCTGCTCTATGATTTAAATACTTTTTATGGAGACTCTGTCCTTGACCTTAACCTGGTTATTGGAGTTTACTGTATATAAATTGTACAAGTGCTGCAGGATCAGGAGACCTGAGAAGAGATGGAAGTTGGCAACAATGAGCTTCCGAAGCCTGGATGAGCTAATGTTTAGCCTTTCCAAGTATTCTATTTCTAAATCTATGAATTAAATAAAATAAGATCAATGAAACAGGTATATTTGCCTTAAAGTGTGACAAAGGCTGACATGAATAATGCAGATTTTGAAGTGCCATGGGGACAAATGTATCCTTTCTGAAAACATTTGGATTACATTTTAAATTAATTCATGCATGCATTCCTTCATTCCTTCCTTCCTTCATTCACTCTGCATGTTGTGTGCGTGTGTGTGTGT
>JADRCD010174149.1:21439-31964 GCA_019843815.1 Montemys delectorum | reverse complement strand
GTGTGCAAGAATGAGGCACTGGTCACCAGCACATACCTTTGTTTTTGCTGTTTCTACTCTACGTGCTCAACATAAAACAAAATACTAAACTTTCAGCCACCTTTGAAATTCACATGGTGCACACCTCTACCTCCAAGCTGTGCCAAACAAGAGACTGATTTGCCCAGGAATATGTGCATGGGGTTGCCAGATCTTTCTCCTATCATGTCTCCCTTTCCACATCAGCAGCCCTTATGTGTACCAACTCTCTCTCTGAAGATGACTCTAAAAGCCAGTGGCCCATAATTCTACCTCCATCAGTTTAATAGAGTGAAGATAATTTAATTACCCTTTAACGAGGAGGGATCCTGAATGCCCAGGGGTTATAATTAAGAGAGTGCCAGTGATCATTACCAGCATCCATTATCACTGCCTGGCTCCCCTCTTTAATTCCCCTTGGCTGCTTTCCTTTCCTAGCTGCTGTCACCTGTCCCAGGCTTCCTTTGAATGTCTGGTGGTAGTGTCTGTCCCACATTCCTAACTTCCATCATCACTACCATCAACTTGCACCTTTCCTTTACTTCTCACCTCCCAGTGCCCTGCTGTTGCCAGTTTGCTTCTTCTGCACATGGAAATTCATCGTCTAGCTTCTCCTGGGACTCCTGCACCCCAGCATCAGTAGTCCAGCTTTGTTGTACCCTTGGTTATGAGCGCAGTATCTCCATTTCTGTCATGAAGCCTTTGGTCTCAAGAACGAAACTTGCAGTAAATACAGTTGCTTTTCTGAGAAGAGAGAGCTGGATGAAATGCCTTAGCCTGGTGGCTCTGTGAGAACTTTCCCTCTGTAACCTGCTGCTTGCTTTCCTGCTACCCTTGAAATGGTAGCAGGAAATGATACCACTAAACCCTAAATGGTCTGGCTCACATGTGTTGTGGAGCAAGCCAGCCAAGACTTCCAAAAAGATTGAAAGGTGACTAGCAGAAATGAGGAAGAAAACACTTAGCAAGTAGATCCCAGGGGTTATGATGGTGACCTAAAGGAGTTTAATGGTGGAAGTTCTGGAGTTGCCTGCCTACTTGAACATCTTAGGAGCTGTGTCCTATTTCACACGAAGTCTGTGAGGTTCTGTCTTTCCAACATCATGTGGACAGGCACTGTGTCCACTGCACTGTTGAAGCTGTTCCAGTTCTCAGGTTCCGGGAATAATCATTGCCACCAGAGAGGCAGCCAGTACTCCACTTGACTTCCCACAACTCAGAGACAAGAGTCACAGACCTCTGGTTTCTCTGCTAAAAAAATGTTTCCAATCAATTAACAGTTCCCTGATGGGGAGCTACTCCTTTAACAAAGAGGAAATATTGCATTCTAACAGATCCAGAAAACAAATTATTTATGGATCATTAAAGAATTCCACTCAACCTTGAGTTCCCAGGATCTGGCACAGAGCCCAGTGCAGAACATTATCCATGAGAGTCAGTAAATGTGTTTGAAATGACAGAGGACAAGAGAAGGAGGGAGGATGGGGAGGAAACCAGAAAAATAGTGCATAGCCATCTCATACTCTTTGTAAGAGGTATGGAATCTCTGTTGTCACTCAAGGTTTGATCCTGCTTTTCCCAAGCTCTGCTTCTAGGCTTTTGGCCAGTTAGCCCACCCCATTCCTGATCCAAATCAGTAATAGACTATAACAGTCATTGTGACCATGCTTAACATTGGAGAAGTAATTTTAGTTAGATCTTAGAAAGGGCCTGTGAAGTAGACTAGTTTGTAATATGTGCATTTGATAGATGACAGACGCCCAAAAGTGTTGACCTGGCAACTGATGGAAGTTTCCTAATTGTAATTTTTTGGGGGGAGGGGAAGTTCTACTATAATTAAATGTTTAAAAACATGGCCAACTTTCAACATCAGTTTTTTAACTGTTGATATATCTGTAGAATAGAATGTTGTGAGATGCATGCATAAAATGGATGCTACCACATGAGGTTGGTAGTATACCAGCCAGGAAAAGAAGTAGGATATATAACACGTGTGCCATTGTCATCATTTGACTTTGGACTGAGCATTTATGATCATATTCTAAAACCATGTCTAGGACATAAGCTGTAAGACATGTGTTTGTTTGTCTTTAAGCCCCATCCTTTGTGTGTGTGTGTGTGTGTGTGTGTGTGTGTGTGTGTGCGCGCACGTGCACACGTGTATGCTTACATGCATACTACATGACATGCATGTGTATGATGGAAGAGTATCTAGGTATGGCAGAAGAGGTCGTCAGATCCCCCTGGAGCTATAGTGAACACTTAGTTGGGAGCTCCTTGAAATGGGCTACTAGGAACTGAATTTTGGTCCTCTGCAAGAGCAGCCAATTCTCCAGACTGCATTCTTATTTTCCTTTGTGGTTTTTCTGGTTTGCACATTTCATGAACGTTTTCCCCCTTACTTTATTATCAGAAATAAAGATAACATGCATGTAATTCTGTTAGACACATGAGGCTTGTCTCTAACAAGCCACCTAGATTCCGTTGACATATAAAGTATGAGAACATGTTTTGTGCTAAAAGCTAGGACAGATTTTGTGCACCAGAAGAGGACTGCTGTCTGGGAAATGATCACTGGGGTTGACGGACCTCCTGTACAGCCTGCTAAGGATCACCTCTCCTAAAGCACCTTTATTCCACAGTCAGGGAAATGGGAGATGTATGCCTGTTTCTTCTAACTCATACCCTTTTTTATTTAAAAAAACAAACAGAAAAGAACAAAAATTAAAAATAAAAAACACATCAAGACAGGAGGCACATGAAAAAAAAAAACATAAAAAATGTTTTACTGCATTCTAAAAGGCTTCGGCTTGTGACATTAGTTATCAGGAAGGAATTAGTTGATACTATCACCCTGTATTTCTGGGGGATCACATTCTACCTGAAATGACATGGGCCCTTCTGCATGGCTACTATGAAATCTTACCCCTTCTGTCATCACACCTCTGTGTCTATCTCCCACTCTACTTCTACAGCAGCTCAGAGAAGGTACATGGAACCTCCCCCCAAGTATCCACCAAATGCAGATCACCTCTTCTCTATAGTAGAAAAACCCAGCAAACATTTTTTTTTATTCTGTGCCTCTACTCTGTCTGGTTCCCATGATGGAACTCTGTTCCTTTTACAGCCTGTTGGAGATGTCCATTCCTGTCATCTACCTTCATTGTTTTATTTGCAAAAACATTAAAACAGCATACTGATTTTGAGGAACAAACATCGGAAATAATTCAAGAGAAGATTGATTTGTAACTACTTATCATTTACTACCAATTTTCAAAAAATTTGGCTGGGTTAATTCATCTAGTCATTCATCTTTTGCTGTCACATGGTATTCCAGGCCAGTCAATTACAAAACTGACTGGCTGAGGACAAAGATTCTGTTTCTGGGGGCTGGAGAAATGGCTCAGTGGCTAAGAACACTGACTGTGCTTCCCAAGGTCCTGAGTTGAAATCTCAGCAACCACGTGGTGTCTCGCAGCCATCCGTAATGAGATCTGACACTCTCTTCTGTTGTGTCTGAAGACAGCTACAGTGTACTTACATGTAACAATAAATAAATTTTTTAAAAAAGATTCTGTTTCTGTTATATTTATATACCACTGAAATTGATATCAATTCTTCTCTTCTTTCCTCTTCTTTTTCTATTTGTCCATTGTCCTTTTCACCCATCTGCCCACCCATCATCTATATAGAGCTAGTCAGATTATGTGCTAAGCATTTGCAGGGACCAAACAAGACCTTTCTTCTATTCTGAAAAATTATCATGACTAGTAGAGAATAAAGCCAATATTAGGACTGTCAGGCAGAGTCCCAGAGTGTTGTGGAACCCCCACCCCAACACTCAGAGTCAGAATATGATCTTCCAGGCAGTTTCCTTTTCCCTGACTACAAAACACCTGTCAGTACTTATTTCTTGCTTCTTCCATCCCATCTCACCTACTTGCTGAGAAGAAAATTAGCATGAAAACCCAGGTATAAAGAAACCAGAAGAAATGCCACCCTATCCTCCGGATCATCCGAGTAAACTGGAAGGGTTCTTGAAGAAATTGCTACTGACTGTGGAAAACCTTGGTGTCTACTGTGTAGAATCACTTCCCCCACACTATACGGTTAAGCCAAAGTTAGAAACCCCATAGTACCCAGCACCTGTGCTTAAAGAAGACTCTGGAAGGTAACTTACAAAACTCTCTGACATCTTATTTTACAAAGGCTAGGATGCTGTGAAGTCACATGGAAAAACAGACAGGCTGTACCCAAACATCTATTAAATGCTTCCCAGGCCTTGAGCTTCTGTGGTCTCTCTCATTTAGTTTTCTCAGGAAGCCTGCGATGATTCATCATGTTTTCACCAATGAAGAAATTGTGGTTTAAGGAGGCTAATTGACTTGACCAGAGTCAAAGGTAGCCAGCTGCTAAACACAGCACCCCAGAAGAACTGACTGCCTTCTCCATCCTCCTGCAATTAGAAAAGCAGCATGGTGAAAGTCCACTGCTAGGCACTTTGTTTGAAGTTCTCCCCTGGGGATGATCTCATCAGACTTTGTACTACAATACTGTTTCCTGGAAACACATTCAGCCAAATGAGCCTCCATGGATGAATACATTGAAGAAACTCTAGGTTGCATTGCAAGCATGAAAGAGGAAACAGGGGGCAGTTGAGAGGGGGACGACGACAGATGTGCATGCAGTGGCTCCTGGCAAGTTGTCCTGTGAATCAGTTTGCAATTTGTGGTTCATTTAACAGACATTTGAAGAGCAGCATCTCTGAGATTGGATGAGACAAAGAGACATCATATCCTCCTTCCTCTCCTGAGTACCCACTGAACTTGTAATTAGAACACAAATGGTGTTCACAGGATGAGTGAAATGGACTTCAAAGTTGACACTGAAGAAAGTCAGAGTCGTGATTTAGAGGAGGGATTCCAAGAAGTGGGGGTAATCCTTGTGACTCAGGGGTTCCTGTGTGTTTCGAAATGTCAAAAGAGGCTTGATAAGGGGTGAGGCTAAGTATTTCAAGAGTGACAGTTGAGGTTGCCATGATAGAGTATGGGTGTTAGGGTCAAACCTTAATCTCACTGAGATATTTAGAGGCAGGATCCTTGGGAATGATGAAGATTAGAGAGTCATCAGAGGGACAGAAAGCCAAAATTTCAGTGAAGCCCTGCACTGCTTTCAGCCTTCAGCAACAAGAAGATCATCACCAGAAGCAAGCCCTTAAACCTCCAGAACTTTGAGATAAACACACGTAATTTTTTTCCTGTGTAATTTACCCAGCCTTGGATATCTCATTACAGTTATAGAAACAGAATAAAGCATGGATCCCTTATGTAGCTGTACTATTTTTACTACAATGAAATGGCTTCTTCAGGATTGATTGAGAGTCTGATTATTTACCACCCACAAATTGTGATACTGCTGCATTCAAAGTAAGCCCTGCCAGTTGTAAATCACGCTTCGAATGTGGAATCATCTCTATGAGGAGGGGGACGAGGATTGTCCTCATAACTTGTGAAGGTGGAGTGCATGAAGGTTCAAGATGTGTTTTCCTTTTGCGTGAAATTAGTTCTGTGAAAAAGCATCTTTATTTCTCTTTTCTGAAACACTGATATTCTCACTAAGCTGTTGCTGAACTACAAAGAAGCAAGCATAATTTCAAATACACAGTGACTTTTGACACTCAAAGGGCACTCTTAAACGGACTCAATTATCAAATAGAAACTTTCAGCAAAGAGCCCTTTACAGGTGGCAAAATTCCTCCTTGTCTTGTGCAAGAGGCTCAAAACCCTTTCATGGGATGGACCTGCTGGCCTTCCTGACTCACAGTAAAGCACTGTAATTGATGTCTGTTGATTCCCGCTCCTGGTTCATCTAAAAGCAAAACAAAACAAAAAAAACAAAAAACAAAACAAAACAAAAAGTCTCAAGACGTCTCAAGCTGCTTTTCTGAGAACATCGCTTATACAATGCAGTTTTTCCAGGGGAATTTGACAACTATGCTTCACAGATTAGCCCTTACTTTTTGTTTTCATTACTTTAAATTTTGTCTAACAAAATTATCTTTAGATATCTTGAGATAAGAAAAAAGACCTGAGACAGGTTTGTAAGGCAGCCCCTGTAAGGAGTTACTTGTTTGTGCACTACCCCAAGCCTCCTCACTGCTCTCTAGTTCCAGAGAGCAGTAGTTAGTGTAGTGCATACCCCCACCCAAGTTATATCACTGAAGCTTGTTGTCTGTGTTGAAGAAGAAGACCCTGAGCACTGGCTGGAGCTGTAGGTGGTAGGTAGAACATTTGCCTCATGTGGATGAGATCTGAGGTTCAATCCATAGGCCTACCAGGAGGAAGAACAAGAGTAGGCGTGGGGATTGAGACTGATTCTCCTCAGAGCCAGCTTTCCCTAAACTATCATCCACAGGATGGCACCCCATATAATCATAATTATCTCTAGACTATGAGTCCTATTATAGCATTTTTACCTAGCAGAAGAGGGAGGTGCACATATCCTGGTCTTATATCATGTTTAATCTGAACCCAAACACACTTTCTGTATTGAATTTTACAAGATCCTGAAAAGTTTAGAAAAATTCTTTTTTTTTCTTTTTTATCGATATTAGATATTTTCTTTATTTACAATTCAAATAATACCTCCTTTCCGCAAAAACCCTGTTCCCTCCCCCTTCCCCCTGCTCACCAACCTACCCTCTCCTACTTTAAGACTAAAGACCTTGCCACAAACTGGGCATAGTGGTGCATGCCTTTAATCCCAGTGTTTGGGAGAGAGACAGACAGACAAATTACTGATTACAAAGCCATACTTGTTTGCAGAATGAGTTCTACAGGGCTGTACAAAGAAGCCCTATTTGAGAGGGGAGAGAGAGAGAGAATGAGAAACAGAATGTGCCCCTCTAAGTGGTATGTAAAATTTCCTGTCTTCAAATTCAGATATTTTACCCCCAACTAACTGCCCCATTATGGGAGCATTGGAAGAGGTAGAAAGAGAAATTGCTTGAGAAGAGAGGACATGGAACCACAGGAAGGCCAGCTGCTACTTCCAGGAACAGATTTTCCTGGCGGCTGACTTCTACTCTGCTATCTTCATCAGTGACTTCTCCCTTGAACAGAAATACCTTGAGATTTCAGAAGACCCAAGCTGTGTTTTGGGTGCAGGAGCTTAGCTGGCTTGCTGATAGCTAAGTTTTCCCTGGAGATATCAGATATCAACAAAGCTACAGCACCCTGTGCGTCTTACATGGTCTTTACTTTCCTGCACTGTTCAATTGGTTTACTCCTGTGAGCACAAGCAATCAACAAGAGAACCATTTCACAAATTGTGATTACCTTAGACTGAAGGGATTTAGTCCTAACAGTGTCATCTTAGCTCATCAATAGGCAGGTGGAAGTGGGTGTTGTGAGGTTTCACGCTCTGGTGTGGGGGTGGAAGATGGCACTATATCAAGTACATCGCAACTAAGTCACCTCTCTAGCTTTGTTGCCTTTTAGAGGAGTATAAGCCGTAGCCAGCAGTACATGTCTTAGCAAAAGAGATTATTCCACTCCAGTGACCCTAAAGTTTCTCTGAGACCTATGTGTTTGTGATCTTTGAGAAATCAGGCTAGTTTTAGCCCCACTTCCAAAGTTGTTTTGAGAACTACTTAGCAGAAAGCTGTAAAGACATTAGTTCAAATTGTGGACTGATAGCATATCAGCCACACATTTCTAGAAAGGAGTATGAATATAGAAGAGAATAATACTTTTTAACCCTGAAAAGTGGCTGCTTTTTCCTTCTAGTCTACTTTTCACTATTTGTCATATATTTTCTAACTCTTTGCATGTACTTGGAAATATTTTTGCATGGCTGAGATAAAAATAAGATATTATGAGTAAAATTACAAACTGTTAAAGTGAGTCTAATAATTCATCTTGGTTTGCCTGGAACTCCCCTATTCTACCATTAAAAGCCTTGTGGCCAGGAATCCACTATTCCCAGGAGAGCAATAGAGTTGGTCTTTTAAATATTCAAAAATAATTCATCTAGGAACTGTGGAGATGGATCAGTCCAGGAAAATTGTCTTTAGTCCCCAAAACCCACATAAAAAAATACTAAGTTTGATGACACATATTTGTAATTTCAGCCCTGGAAACGTGGAGCTGAATCAAAATGAAGTCTTGGGTTTTGTGGAGTTTGCCAGGAAGAGCAGAGATAAGGACTCAGAGCCCTGATCGCTATCTGGAGAAGTCCTCATGGATGTGGTAGGACTCAGCCGAGGAGTTTATGGAAAAGTGTGAGAGAAATATACAGAGCCATTCTGGCAGCAGCACATAATCGACAGGCCTTCAGTTCTGCCAGCCTCATTGGGCCCTAAGTACTTTATATGATTGTTGCCAGAGAGGAGAACTTGAAGCAGAAGCTGCTTCTAAAGTATTACAGAGACCTCTTCCTGTCCTTCCATATCCCAGTACATGGAACAGAACACAGACTGCCCCTCTATTCCAATAACTATTCACTGGGAGGTTGTGTGGGCAAGTTGAAGCCAAGCCAATGAGTCTAGGTTTGGAGCCATCAGTAAGAAAAGATCTAGCTTCCTTCCTTCAGTCCATTAATAATACTGTGCTTTCCAATTAATGAAACACAGCTCCTAGGACACGGTATTACAGGAGGAGTTATCAAGCACTAATACAATTGGAAGAAAAATACAAGTTAGAATCAGATACTGAAGGAAATTCATATGTCACCTACAGAAGAGATTTTCCTGCGACTTTTCAGGGAAGAGATGTGGAAGGTAAGGGAGTCAACTGTGTAGTCCAGAGCACCTGAGTTTGAGTCCTAGCTCTGCCTCCTGGTAGCTACATGCCTTTATACCATCAACTTATGTTTTCACCTTTAGTTTCCTCATCTGTTCAATAGGAACTAAGGTAGGCCTCTCAGACCTGCTTTGAAAAGTTAATAAAATTATGCAACTATTTCCCAGAAGGATTCAATTAATATGATGGGTTTTCATCCTTTACTTTTTCTAAAGAAAATATTGATTAGATTTTAACTCTTCTTGGAATTCAAGAAAGAAGACTATGCTATTTTAAAAATGTTGTGATTGGTAAAAAATTGAGGTATTTTGAGATTTTGACAGGTTGACTTTCAGTGACAGCCTAGTTGAAATCTTGACTATATAGTAGGTGAAAGGTGACTAACATTCAGATGTGGTTTCCTTGGAATTTAGTGGCACTAACATTGATTCCAGAGTCTTCAACAAAGACATACACATTTAATGAAAGAGTTACAAAATTTAAAAAATATTAATAATAAAGCAGAGAATGGGATCTTGATGTTAGGGCACTAACCAATATCGCATTTTAAGAAACTGTTTGATTCCATTCAGTAGCACTATTCCAGACATTGCCTTACTTCTTGTCCTTTTTTAAAAGATCTTTTTCGTGTGTATATATGTGCACCTATGTAGGTTGTATGTGCCACATGTGTTTAGGAGGCCATAAGAAGTTGTCAGGTCCCCTTGACCTGGTGCTCAAGATTCTTGTGAGCTAGGAATCAAAGCCAGATCCTCTGCAAGTACAAGAAGTGCTCTTATCCACCAAGACAGCTAGCTCCGCAGCCCTAGTTTTTAAGACAGAGTGAATAAGTACAGGTTCTGCATGCGCTGATTCCTGTTCACAGACTTTTGGAGACTTATTGTTACTTCTGCAAATTTGTTTTCTGATAGGTTTGAGGGCATGCAGGTGGTAGTGAGCTCCTGTTCCTTAGAAACTTGAGAGACTTCTATAAGGGTGAGTTCCCAAATACAATTTTCAAAATAGGATCTAGATCTAGATCTAGGTTTGCTGGACTTCAGACTGGTAGCATAGTTGTGAACCTAGCCCCAGTACTGAATGAATATAGATCTGGAATTAAGATTCTCCTATGGATACATAAAATTGGCTTTCCTAGATGTAAAACAATGACTTTAGTGTTTCTTAGATCCCTTCTCAGTAAGGAGATGCCCTTGGTAGTGTCTGGAGGGTGTTTGTCTTTACCTTTCCTCTCCATGTTGCCCTGCACAGCCTAGTCTAGTCTCCTTACATTTGCACTATTAAAAGTAATGCTTAAGGGCTGTAGAGATGGTTCAGTGGTTAAGAGCACTGACTGCTCTTCGGAAGGTCCTAAGTTCAAATCCCAGTAACCACATGGTGGCTCACAACCATCTTTAACAAGATCAGACGCCCTCTTCTGAAGTGTTTGAAGACAGCTACAGTGTACTTACTTATAATAAATAAATTAAATCTTTTTTTTTTAAAAAAGGTAATGCTTAAAAGTGCAGGCTACCAAGCTGGGCAGTGGTGGCACACACCTTTAATCCCAGCACCTGGGAGGCAGAGGCAGGTGGATTTCTGAGTTCGTGGCAGGCCTGGTCTACAGAGTGAGTTTCAGAACAGTCAGAGCTATACAGAGAAACACTATCTTGGGGAAGAACAAAAGAAAGAAAGGAAGAAAGGAAGGAAGGGAGGGAGGGAGGGAGGGA